>JANHGC010000882.1:28591-42753 GCA_027560395.1 Boaedon fuliginosus
TTGCGCTAGTCTTTTTCCTTTCAATTTCAATTTCTATGGCATTATTTTAATTCGTACATTGTCTTGAGTGCATTGTCAGAAAAAAACAGTGTAGCAAACAACTAAGTGCATGAAATTCAGAGCAATTCCAATTTTTCAATGAAACAAACATGGAAGGAAGGAAGAGAGAGAGGTACATGATAGACAGCTGACTGCTTCTAAACTCCTGCCTGTTGACTAAAGACAGCACAAGAATAGATTTTATTCCCGTTAGTTGCCTAGAAATTATTTCTTCATCCTCCGCCTCTTCCTCTGCTTACTTGAGAACTCCTGGGAGAGAATTTAGCTAAAGCAGCTCCAAAATAGTGTCTTTACGCAACCTAATTCTGAGACATTTGGGAAATAAAGGCAGCTTCAAGCAATGAAACGCCATATATCCCTCAAGAGCACCCACTTTGGTCCTCTTCCCCCATTATTAACAATAAATCTAAACCATTTGTGTTTTCTGCAAATATGCTGCCTGTTTCTATTTTGAAATTAATGGCAAAGGACTACTCTCATGCCATTCTAAAAGCATTCCTCACTAGCCTTCCTATAACAAACAAGATTATTTTGTTGTGGTAGTTATTTAATATATGTATGTCCCTTGTCCCCTTACTGTAAATCTTAAAGTGGTTCACAGGAAAGCTTGTTATAGATCAAAACCCAGCATCTGCAGTGCAGGTATGACATGATTCTTGTGCTTGTTATCTTCCGTTAAGCAGGGAATGCTGCCAGGAGAAAATACATAGTAAGATCAGGAATGTAAGTTTAAAGTAAATTAGCTATAACAACAGTATATCAGCCAATTCCTCTGCCTCCAAAACTCACCTAATTGCTATTCTACAGGTTTCTTCAGCCTTTATCTGTAGGAGGGAAAAGCCACCTGGGATGTGTAGATAGTAATTCTTCCATCCTCTCTTACTCTCTAGTTGCACCGGTTCCATGGAAATATTGTGTATAAAATGGCAAAGAAAGGGCAAAGAAGAGACAAAGTGTCCAGATTTTCTGAGAGAAATCAAGATAAAATAAATAAATAAATCAAGACTTTAGTATACGTATTTGAGGATCTGGATATATCTACCTTCACCTATCATTTTTGTGATCTGCCCAGGTCACTAAAATTGAGACTTTTGTTTTGCTTTGCAAAATATTGCAGATGCACAAAATGCTCTTTTTATTTCTTAAGATTATCATCTCCAAAAATGACCCACCCACATTTTTGAAATAGAAATCTGCAAAATTTATTCAGCCTCAACGTGAGGGAAGTTTTGCTCCCTTGACTTCAGATGCCGAGCAAGATAAATCCTCCTGCTCCCTGAAATCTGCTACAAAAGGATCTTAGAATGGAAAGAATCTGTCTTAATCTGAATAGGATAATTGGTCCATCTTGCTCGATATTGTCTACACTGGCAGCATCTTTACCCTGAGATGACAAGAGACTGAAGCTGAGATCTGTATTTTGCTGTTCTCCTCCTATCTAATTAAGGTGCACCTTTACCCATTCGTAGGTGACCTGTGTGTGTCCTTAATTCTTGCCACATTGGCAGTGCTTTGAGTTATAAAATCTCTTCCTAATAGGATCAGTTATTTCCTACCCTCTATTGGAGACTCCACTCTGTAGTTTTCTACTCTGATCGACTGACATTTTGTAAATAGGGTGGCACTTCAAAACCACCAGTGAGGATACAAAAGTCTGAATGCAACTCATTTTAGACTTGATCAAATACTAATAAGAGCTCATTATTGAGCCAGTAGCATTGCAAGGATAAGGGGAGGGGGAAGCATTTCTTCTCTGTTATAGATTCTCTTTTCTTCTCTGTTATAAAAAAGAGTTTCTTATTTGCCCTGATTGTCTCTGGGAGGGGAAAGACATGGAGTGGAGTGCAACCTTGTCTTCCTCAGTCTTTCTGAGTCTCTCAGCAACTTGGAGTACCAACAGCCCTGGCATCCGAAGGGTTGCTTTAGCTACGTGTGGATAGAGAAGTTTCAAAATGATTCTGCTCCTATCTGGAGATCCATCTCCAAAAGGGGATTTCTGCGTGACTCTCTGGCATTTACACTGTTTTATATTATCCCCCATACAGTTCAACATCTGCTCAACCACTGAGTGGTTCATTCGGATTTTTAGAGTGAAATGTCATATCGGTAGGTAATTGAACGCTAGTTATTTCTCCCTTTTTTATTGGATTTAGGCGAATGTACATCTATCGGCAGTGGTCTAAGTGAAGTCCAAAGATACAGAAGCTTAATCCAAATAATACAAAGCCACTGTTAATTGAAGCATTATTTGCGCAGAGAAATTGGATCCCATCTATTCTGGGAGAAGTTGCACTCTTCCTAATGATCAGAGCTTTGGCATGCTTCCCGATAATGATAGTGCAGCCACAAGCGACCTCTATGGCATGAAATACTTCTCACCAGCTTAGTGTGCTACACCAGCAACAACCCTTGGAAATATCCTCACAGTTGTAATTCATGGTAACTTTTCACTTATGTTTCTTCAACGCTTGTTGTTCTTACAAGGGAGTTATAATATCAGTTAATACAAAATGAGCAAGAGAACTGACTGGAACTACATGGTATGTACTGGTTCCTAATTTCTAGATCCACTTCTACATCCTAGTTTTAACTGGTAAAGCTTTTCATGGCTTAGGACTTCAATATCAGAAGAAGCATACCTTGATATCAGCTTCATAAATTCTATTTCAGATGTTCTTCAAGGGATAGGAGGGTAACTTTTTAGAATCTATTAACTTTGGAATATACTTCCCAATGAAATATTTCTGGCATTACTCTTATTATATTTTTGGCACCAGACAAGCACATTTTTATTCTCCCAGACCTTTTTATGACAACACTGCGGGGCTATTCAACTTTTTCAACATTTTTTCAACTTTTATAGATGCTATTACTTTGTTATTTTATCCTGTTGATTTATTTAATGCTTCAAAGGGTGTTTTTATTCATTGTTTGAATTCCTGATTCTTATGGTAAAATGCCTTAAGAAGCAGTATAAAGATATTTTTAAGCAATAAAATATTACACAGTGTTGGCTTTCTTATCTCTAGCAATAATCAGAGATCACAAGAAGGAAAAAGAAGTACACTCAGATTAGAAAAATGAATGCTCGCTTTCCTGTGGGCCAGTTAAACCAACTGGGGAGAAAATAAATTACTGATAATTAAATTACCTCCCTGTTCTTGGGAGTTTGGGAGCTTATAGAATGATTGACAATCAATGAGCAGCAATACTGTTGGAAGTATCTCCTTTGTAGTCTACTTAATGAAATAAATATCTTGAAGTGACCATTATCAGTCTTTGAGTGGCATGTCTATCTTGATATTCCAGGCAGTAGGGTGTTTTGTTACCCTCCAAAACATATTGCATAGCCATGATCTTTAATTCACGGTTGGTTTTGAATGGGATTCATGTTTGCCTATCTCTTTCCTTGGGTTACAGTTCTAAGTCTTGGACTCTGACTTTTTGTTGTTGTTGTTGTTCACAATCTTAACTTTTATGTAGTTCAGCCTCCCTGGATAACAAACAAACAGCTAACTAAACCAACTCTCAGAATTGACAATCAGATAGGTGTTGTTCAGCGTTCTGGAACTTGAAGCTCTTACATGGAAGCATTCCCCCTGGGATGGCTGGCTTTCAAGTCCTCCTTTAATTTATGACTACCGGGCTATCTATTTGTATGGCCTCAGACCACCATGGGAGATTCTATGTTTGCTGTAGACTTGATCCAGCAGTTAAGTGATTAAGCCAAGAGGCAGGTGAATTTAGGAGAGATTGCTTACCTCCTACTTTCTTTCCTTGATAAAGTTCCAACCCTCCTTTCTTCTAGGAAGTCTTCCACACATACACACCCCAACCCAACAATAGTGTTGTGAGTTAGGTTGGGTTGAGTGGCCCAAGTTCACTTAGTCAGCTCCCATGTCCCAGAGAAGATTTGAACCTCACTGTCCAACATTCTAACACTATCCTGCACTAAAAATAAAATGATATCTGGGATGAATTCAATTAAAACTATTCCACATTCGATTACAACTATCCCAAATTCAATTGCAGCTATTCTAAATTCAATTATAAATATTCTTATCCGATTTATTCTCTCCCCTTGTCTATCCTTTTTCTCCAACTTGTCAGCCACCGCTACTGCTCCTATTTTATGCTTCCTTCTACCATCTCTTCTCATTTATCTTCACAATCACTTTCTTCTTTAAGTGATTTATCTCTCTCCCCTTAATTCAAAACCACGTATGGTTTCTCACAATATAGTAATGTATGTATTTGTATTCCAGCCTTCAGCCAAAGAATTGAAAAAAAAAAAAAGAATTGACAATACAGCCCCAAGTAATGACATCCATGCATTAAAATCAATTCAAAATACATAACTAATACTGGTACCAATAAAATAATTAGCAAAGAGTGGAAACAAGTCCAACTAAATTCAACAAAATACACCTGTTCAGGGTTGCTTTGTAAAACACAGGACTTTGGGGGGAAAAAAACCTAATTGCAAAAGCATCACCGCCAGTAAGATTACAGAGTGAGTCCTAGGGGAATCCATGAAGAAAAGCATTGCTTTATAATGCAGAGCTTAATCAATACTAGATTAAGTGCCCTATGAAACTTCTGTTTTATTTTCCAGTGAATAATGGAGAAGTAATGCCTATCTCAAACTACAGGGCTGAAACAGCTTCTGCCAAATTGTGTGAAAGAAATGCCAAGTGTTGTTTCTTTCACATAATTTCAAACCTTTTAAATCCAGCCTTATGAGTAAACCACTTATTTAGAGGAGAGTGAATGATTGGCCCACCCATAGAATATTCTTCCCCTTCCTCTCCAAATAATCAAATGGCAAAATTATAACATCAAGAATGTGCTCAAAGGCTGGAATTCTGACAATTAAACTAATCTTCCCTTAATTTTTATTTTTTTTCCCTAAAAACTATGAGCTGTCAAATGTAACATCAAAAGTTAGCCTTACCTTTGAGTGAAAATGAATAAGACTAAATGCCAATTTATGACTTTAACCAATATCTACTGTATGTACTGCTTATACTTCCTAAAAATCTAAAAAACAGTTCCCTAAAATATATTTGACGGTAGTTTGGCGAATTACTTAAAAATATAACTCTACAGATACAAACAAACTTCCTGAGATCAATTTTTATTTTCTTGTCACTTGCCTTGATATGAAAAATGTGGCAGCTTTGATAAATGGAATTGAAAGTTTATCTAGTTTCAGAGGAGCTTCTGTATACCGGCTGCTGTGATTTTATTTTGGAGCTTCTTAAAGCTAGATTGCTGGGGTGTGGGTGGAACTTGATCTCTGAATTGTTCTTCACGCAGTCCCGCAATTTGTCCTTGTTTCAGGAAGGGGTTTTCAAAAAGAAATAACTTGAATTTAGAATCCTGCACATAACAGAATAGCATTTTTCTGGCTCTTAGCAATGGGAGTTACACAAAACCTTCAATGTTGGGTTGGAAACTGTGCCCTTGACATGTAACTTGTACAGGTACTGTATAATAGCAATAGCACTTAGACTTATTAATGCTTCACAGTGCTTTTACAGCCCTCTCTAAGCGGTTTACAGAGTCAGCATATTGCCCCCCAACAATCTGGGTCCTCAGGATGGAAGGCTGAGTCAACCTTGAGCCTGGTGAGATTCAACCTGCCAAATTACAGGGAGCCGGCAGGCAGCAGAAGTAGCCTGCAGTACTGCACTTTAACCACTGTGCCACCGCAGCTTTAGACAATAAATCTCAGTAAAAGAAAACAAGGGTGCACCTGTCAACATCTCCCAAGATACCAATCTTTGTTTAAATATGAGGTGGACATTTGGCATGTTTTTATTTATCTATCGAGCATCTATTTACATTCAACAAATGCAAGTAGAAATCTTTCTCACTCAACTTTGCAGACATTTCTTTGCAACTAAGAACAACAACTATGATGGTAGACGATAGTTTGCTATAAATTATAGTTGATGCATTCATTTAAGATGATTTTACCAAAGATGTACAGACTAGATGTTCAAAAATTGTGCCTAGGCATTTCAAATAGACAGTTGGTGCAAGTTTTGTTTTCATTTGGCCAAGCTGAGAACTTCTGCAGCCCAAAATATGGACACCAAAGATATCCTGTGAAGAGAACATGAAGATGCTATGAATATACTGTGTTATATCTTGGCAATGCCAGCAAGTTCCGTATCCATCTATCACTTGTCAACTAATTGTGGGAGATAAAATGCAGCTACTCTCCCCAAAGGCAGATATCTCCAATTAGAGGAGGAAACAATAAAAGGGGAAAAGGGGAGAAAGGCAAACAAGCAGAATATTTTGGAGGTAAAGCATAAAGCAACAGCTTGTTATAAAGGCTGTCATTTTTACCTATCCTATTAATGCAACCTGCTGAATATGTTTCCACCTGCTTTCATCTCCCTTGAATTCCTGGCCGAAAGGGCCTGATAGGTTTCACCTCCTCTTGCAGAAATGTCTTTTGTGTCCCTCAGAGTCTACAGTTAAACATCTGCTGTCCCAGGATGGCTCAAACTACTTGCTTTGAGCCCTGGTGATGCAGTAGATGGAATGCAACATTGCAGGTAAACTCTGCTCACAGTCTGGAGTTCGATCCTGATGGGGCTCAAGGCTGACTCAGCCTGCCATCCTTCCAAGGTCAGTAAAATCAGGACCCAGATTGTTGGGGGCAATATGCTGACATTGCAAGCCACTCAGAGAGTGCTGTAAAGCTCTATGGGGTGGTATACAAGTCCAAGTGCTGCTGCCATTGTTATAATAGAAGGCCATTCAATTTTTATGGCTTTCCTGAAATAGAGACAGTCCAGATTTGCTGTGGCTTCTTAGCATCAGATTCTTTCAGCTTTAGAAAGTAAGACCAAGATCATTGTTGTGTTCCACACCCGTAACATACGGATCGAGGCTCTTCCTTAAAAGCACAGAGTCCTTTATGGCTGAACACCCCAATAGAAAGTTCTTCTTTGTATCACTCAGATACTTCAACCTTGCCAAAAGACTCTGACAAGCTTCCACACTTTTCTGGGAAAAATGCCAACTATCCAGATAACAAATAGATACTTACACTAATTAGTCCAAAGCCAGAGACACACAGTTTAACAGGAACGTAGAGACAGGTATGCAAAACTGAATGCTGGCAGAAGAATACTAGAACTAAGACAAACCATGATACTTGAAACTAGGACCAAACATGACATTTGATGCTCCGATTCAACCAGTTGTTCTCTGCAAGAGTCCATTTCCAACCACACCCCTTTTTAAGTTCTATGGGGTGTGGCCAATTACCAGTCAGTTGTGGCTCAGCTTCTTCCCTTCACTTCCTTTGCTGCTGCTGCCTTTTCATTAGCCTCCGAGTTCTTGCATCACTCAGGGCCTCTTCTCCACTGCTATCACAATCCGAAGCCCCCTGATAACTAGTGGACAGCCCAGCCACAGGTCCAGTATCAGCAGCCGGTTCAGCCATTCCATCCCTCTGAGTCACAATCGGCTATCAGATCCGTAGAACGCTGCCAAGCCATAACAATCAGGTTCTTTGCAACATTTCACCCCAAATCACAGTGAAGCCTTCTCAGTGGAACAGGTCTGAATGCAATCCTAAGGAAGCTTCATCAGGACAAGCGGCAAAATAGCTGAAAAATACCTGATCAATCTTCCTTGGGAGGAAGAGTTACTTTCGGATACAGGAGAACATCTTGTACTGGTTTCTCACATCCTAGAAAACTTTATTAAAAGGAGATATTTAAATTATTAGTTTACTGATGTTTCTTCTTACTTTAGTAGGAGTAAAGTGGAAGAAGCTGTGGGAACTCAATGGGTTCCTCACCCCTGCTGTAAAAAATACAGCTATTCTAGTTAAGTAGTAATGAACCACTTACAAAAAGTAAATACAGAGTGATATACAGTGCATACACTCAGGCACATACACACACATACACATGCCCATACCGAGATACATACACCTTTTCACGCGCTGATTGATGTCACCAGTTATGTGTATTGTTCTAGCACATTACCCCATTTTGTATTATTTTGTCATCAGCATTTATCAGTACAGAATTGTTTTGAAAATAAATCAAGTTTTGGCAGTTTGGAGCGCAAAGAGCTATAAAGACATTTTACGAGAAAATCAATTTTGTGGCCTAATCAAACAGACAGCATAGCCCCCAGTCCCTGGCACTTCAGAGGCAGCAGAATAGGTTATAATTATATAAACTTCCCCCAGCTCTCCACCTCTTCAGTGGAAGGAAGGTGCATGCTTTCCTTCATTTCAGGAGAATTGTTTTCAGTTTGGAGTCCAATTTTATTTTATTTTATTTTATTTTATTTATTTTTATTTTATTTTATTAAATTTATACCCCCCCTTTCTTCCCCCAAGAGGGAACACAAGGCAGCTTACAACACAAAATTTAAAATGATTTAAAATTACAACTATCTACAAACTAAAACAATACCCACAGCCACACAATTTCACTACCTTCATACAGGGAGACAAATTAACTCCAAGCCCACTGACAGAGCCAAGTTTTAACGGCCCAGCAGAAGGCTAACAAGCTAGGGATGGTCCTGACCTCAACGGGGAGATGGTCCAGAGGGCCGGTGTAGCAACAGAGGAAGTCCTTGCTTGTCTACCCTCCAGCCAGCACTGCTTGACTGACAGGACCAGAAGAAGGCCAACCCTGTGAGATTTCATGGGGCGCTGGGAGGCATACGGTAGGAAAAGGCGGTCTGTTGTTCTTGCTGTGCTATGCTAGCAGTTACAAGTCTAGGAGATCAGACTTAGATCAAAGTTCTTTATGGCAGCTATAACTCCTATCACAATGCAAGAATGTAAGAATTCAAAACAACAACAACAACAACAAAGCTAACTTCAAAAGCCAAAGTGCTCTACAGACAAATGAAAATCCAGGAACCAGGACTGAGCACAGTGTTATACCAGTCCAGAGATCAGCCGGGGAAACAGAAACAGCATACATTCAGGAAGTTAAAAGTTAAAAATCGTTTGCCAGCTTTCCGACTCCCAGGCCTTGTTTTATAATACCAGCTCAGACATGCCTGTATCCTGCCTGTTCCTTTTTGAGGAATATCACTGAACGTCTTTGTGTTTTTCACTTGGTCTTTCTGAAGTTCTTTTTCCTGTGCAGGCTCTAGGTCAACTGACTCAGCTTGCTGCTTTGCTTCTGCATCAGGTGGTTGATTTCCTCAGAACTGAAGGTTCACTTTCCAACAGGTTCTGCTCTTTCTGGACTCTCTCAGGTGTTGACTTCTGAGTTGTTCTTTCAATGCAGAGTCTGACACATCAAACGGCCCATCATATATTTCCTTTTTGAAATAATTCTGAACAATTCTGCTCGGTCTTAATACTGGAAAGGGCATAATTCTTCTGATAACCTGTCAGTATTTGAAGACATCTATCACACCTTCTCCAAACTAAACATACCCAACATTTCTAACCATTGTATGTGTTTTTTTCTCTCTCTCATTCAGTCCTACCTAATGATGAGGCCTGGATGGAGTAAACCACAATTAGCTTTACTTGTAAAAGACATTGCCACAAATTATATTTTACAATCCACACTGGCCTTGATTCACAGACATAGTAAATAACAGGGTTGGAAGGGACCTTGGAGACCATCTAGTCCAACCCCCTACTCAAGCAGGAGACCCTGTACCATTTCAGACAAATGGCTGCCCAGTCTCTTCTTGAAAGCTTCCATTATTGAAGCACCCACATCTTCTGAAGGCAAGCTGTTCCATTGGTCATAAAACATGCTAGAACAAAATCAATGAAATTACTATATATTAGTTGCCATTTGAATCTAGCCAATGAGTTTGTTGTTTATATTAGTGATTGTACAGCATAGTTGTATGCATAGTGATGAATTGCATATCTATAGGATAGCATGTAATTCTTGTGTCCCTTTCTACACACACACACACACTATAATCTGATTATAAGTATGGCCATGGTAGAACAATTCTTTCAAAAATGGAATGTTTAGTAGATCTTCATTTACCTATCATTGCACTATCCAACTATGTCTTTTCCACCTATATTAGATTATAAATTGTAGAAACTTCAGGTAACATGACCAACTGGATGTTAAATTTTGGTGGTGTAATCCAGCACATCTGGAAATAATTCAGTTGGAGAAGCCTGCTTTAGTAGATTGCAAGCTAGACATTTTTTTTTTCATTTCTCCTCATCTTGTTCAAGTTCCTTATTTGTTCATTTTATTTTTTATTATTAAAGTTCCCTTGTAAGTATGCTTTGATTTTTTTGCGCATATATTCCTTGGGCACTTTCTAGTAATAGATATGCTCTTCTACCTATATTTTATTGCAAATTGTGGATCCTGCAGATATCAAAACCTAAGTAAGTTTCAGTTGAAGGTTCAAATAGGCAAATCGAGTTATGTCTGCATTAAAATACCAACTAAATATATTATTTCCTATTGTCTAACAGTTATATGTCCATTGCTGCTGCAAAGCTGACACAACCATGTGTGAAAACAAATCCTCAAGCCAGGTTTCTAAAACTCACCCATTCTGCAAGCTATCTTCCAGTCAGTTTCATCTATACTGAGAACCCAATAAATCTTGCAAGCTCTAAATGTCACACAATTTGATAGCATCTGCCTTTTTCCTCAGACCTCTCAGGGAAAAAAAGAAAGGGAAAACAAGGGGGAAAAGTATATTATGGGCAATAAGCTGTATTTTTAGCTGTTGTAAATCCAAGCAAGTCAAAGATTTTTCCTTTCCCACATTATTCTACAAACAATTTAGTTAGGACCCAGTTAAGATTCCCTGAAAATTGTTAGTCTTGTTAATTCTGCCTGCTACATTGACTAGGCTCCTTGCATATTTCAGTGAATATAGATACTGTTATATTTATTTACCATTCCTATTTTTCCCCATGCAATTCACACTTCCTTTTTTGTTTGCTGCTGTACCTACTTGATTTAAATAGGCTAGCTTGTTTAAAACAAGCATTTGAAAAATAATTAGAAATTATGTAAAAGAATTTGGGAGTCTCAGTATCTTTCAGCAGGACATTTCTCTGAAGAGGGAGCAGGACACATATGGTATGACAAGAGGAACTCATAAAAGGAAGGCCAAATTTGCAAAGGACTAAAATTGACCAGAGGCTATAGAGCAGCAGCCCCCACCCCAACCACTTCGGCACTGGGGACCATTTCCGTGAGAGAGATTTTTCCATGTACCAGAGGGCTTGTGGTTTCATATGCTGCCTGTATCTCATGGATGGGGCTTTGCTTGTTTGCACAGTCTGGTTTCTGGCATGCCATGGCCCGGAGCGGGACCCCCTTCTATAGAAAAAAAGGAATCCAGAAAAAAAAATCCCCATTAAATCACAGGGGAAGACAGTGGTGCAGTTGCTTAGAATATTGTTAATATTTTCACTCTAATCTTCTTTCCCAGTCACATGATCTAGAGTGGAACTATTTTTAATGGGTTGGAAAACGTCCCAGAAACAATGCCAGAGCTCCCTAAATTGTATGGTTTAAATGTGGAAGCTATTTGCTAAAAAAACAAACAAACCATAATTTCATGCTGATATTTGGCCATACAGTGCAACACATACACAAAAGCCAAAGACATATTAAGCCATATGAAAATAAAGAAACTGTGCCAAAACTTTGTTTAATTCATTACTGATATCCTACAATTTGCTTCTGTGTACCATAGCTTTCAACCCATCACCATTCATCATCATTGTTTGTGATTCCTGCTTCTTAAAAAATTGTCAGGCTATTGAACTTTAATATGTATTTATGTATTGGGCATACCAGTGTTTCTCAGCCTTGGGAACTTTAAGATGTGTGATCATCAACTTCCAGAATTCCCCAACAAACAAGCATTGTAATAAAGTGTTTCCCCAAAACCAAGCTACCCCAAATATGTCATACTAAAGCCTTGATGGTTTACAACAATATATTATTGCTGGGAAAGTTCATTCTCATCTTCCCTCAAAGTATTATCAGGACAAGGGCATGCCTAAATTCATATTAGCAGTTGATGCATTGTTATTATCAAGTCATTGCACAAGGCTTATTTGTACATACCCTCACTTTATTGACAGGAGGAGAAAATAGGATTTCAGACACTTTATTTATGAGGAAGAATTTAAATTTTGTTCATTTTTCAAATTAGCTGCACTGACCACACTTTTTTTTTCATGGCTGTTTAGGAGAAACCAGCGCAAAACCAACATTGGCAGGTGGATTATTTAAATGATATCCATATTTGTTTTAGCACAATATACGAAATATTAAACAATTCTCTGCAATAAGGCTTAATCTTCTGTGGGGACAAAGATATTTATTTTTATGATAATTGCAAATAACTTTTTCCAAAGAAGATTATTAGGCTGCATTAAAATGCTGTCTCCAATTCTGATCCCCACAATCCATTTTTGCTCAGGATTTCCATTAAAACATTACATCATTTCAAAGGGTGGAGTGAAGAATCAAGGCTGGGGTATAAAAAGTGACTGGAAAACCATCAGAGAAATTTAGTGAGACCAGGTACATTTTGAGAAAGGATTCCTCAAGTTTATTGTTCAACAGAGCAAGATTTCATAATTTACGTTTTCCTTATAATCTGGTTGGTGGCTGACCAGGAATTTCTTCTGTGTCTGGCATCTTAAAGATTTTTCAAAATTCATACATCAAATGCTCAAAATCTGGTTTTGACCTGAAAATTCAGCTTTTTGGAAAATTCAGAATTAATCCGAATTGGTGCTTTAGTGCCATTACTGTACTTTCACAAGATCAACAAGGCAAGGTTCGGCACTTCTGAATTCAGACGCCGCTTGTAGGAACATGAAAATATAGAATTTTTTTCTACCGCTTTCCAATTCAAACTATAAATACGAAAAATATCATACCTGCAGTACAATATTTATACTGTTGGAAGTTAAACGTCCTCTGATCTGTCCCCACTCCCCACCCTTTAGCACCTCACTGACTCCGTTTGGCAATCAGGGATCCCCTCAGGAGAAAGGAAGACATCAAATTCCCTCATAATCAATCCATACCTAGGGAGAAATCTGAATATCTGAGACCAATCTTCCTTTTCGGGTTTCACAAGAATGTCATGATCAAATCCCTGGACAGGAGAAGCCCAATCTGTACAGGAAGGACAATGGCCTTTTGGCAGTCACACACTAGAATCATCACACACTAGAACCAGCATGTACACAAACCACACACATCCAAAGCACACCAAGGACCAACTCCCCTATAAAACCAAGTTTCTGGACCCCATTTTCTTTGCAGCCTACCCCTCACAATAAATCTCCTTGCTTTTGGGAATAAATAGATCCCCTTTCTCACAGTATGTCGGGGTTTCATTTGTTCTTGTGCAAACCAGGCTTGCAGAACCTCCAAATTATACTTCTAACAATACATTATATTTTGTCACACAAAATCGTGTGGCTGCACTGCCCGCAATGTGCCACTAGGTGACAGTAGCTGGGTAGTGCTGTGCCTTGGGCATGTTCATTCTTTCTACAGATGTAGTCTCAGCAAGAGACACCTACCTATTTACTAGCAATAAACCTGTTCCTGCTTGAACCTATCCATGTGGCATGTAGCTGTTCCTAAGATCCCAGCCTCACTTTCATGACATATTTAGTGTTTAGTATATTTTGTATTTACGGTAGTCATTTAAATGTTCAAATATTTTCTCGGTAATCCTTGTTAAGTGAGGTAAAGGGCTTTTCTTAAACTTTACATGAAAATGAACACTGGTAGCATAAACATTTGCATATTGACTCAGAAAGTCCCAAGAAACTGAGTGGAGCTTATTTCTGACATACAGTAAATGCGCATTTGAAGTTAGATCATTTTAGCTCAGTCTTATTCTTTGTGGGAGATACTGTTCTGTCCATATAACAAAACCAAAGTTCAATGTTACTAAAAATATTCTTAATAAAGCTTTTATACTGCCCTAATTGTAACTTCTCTGTGGCGGCCCCGTCCCTTTGGAACTCGCTCCCCACGGAGATCAGGACCATCTCCAGCCTGCTCACATTTCGCAAGGCAGTGAAGACCTGGCTTTGCAGGCAGGCTTGGACT
>JANHGC010000882.1:120680-131366 GCA_027560395.1 Boaedon fuliginosus
CACTAAGTCACACCCACAGAACCAGTTGTTAAAAAATTTGAAACCCACCCCTGTGCCAGATGCCAACAAAGACAAGTGTGCAGAGAAAACACTTGCTGGATTACCCTTATCAGACTGAATAAACAAACTCTCCAACTCTTCTGTATTGCCTAGCCTTGATACAATTCACAGTTCAGGCAGAGAAGAATGCCGATTCCTCATGCTGGAAGGCTTTACTCAGAGGCAAGAAGTCTCATATACCCACAGAGGGTGAGATAGCTCAGTATATCTGGAATACTGTATCCAGTTTTGGTCATCACATTACAAAAAAGATGTTGAGACTTTGGAAAAAAGTGCAGAGAAGAGCAACTAAGATGATTAAAGGCATGGAGACTAAAACATATGAAGAATGGTTGCAGGAATTGGGTACGGCTAATTTAGAGAAAAAAAGGACTAAGGGTGACATGATAGCAGTGTTCCAGTATTTGAGGGGCTGCCACAATGAATAAGGAGTCAATATTTCCTAATGTACCACAGGGCGGGATAAGAAACAATGGATGGAAACTAATCAAGGAGAGAAGTTACCTGGATCTAAACAGAAACTTCCTAACAGTGAGAACAATTAACCAGTGGAATAGCTTGCCTTCAGAAGTTGTAGGTGCTTCATCACTGCAGGTTTTTAAAAAGAGACTGAAGTCACTGAGACTGAAGAGACTGAAATGGTATAGGGTCTCCTGCTTGAGCAGGGGGTTGGGCTAGAAGACCTCCAAGGTCCTTTCCAAGTCTATTCTGATATTGAGCTTGTCAGTTGGACAGGTGAGAGCCCAGTTTCAAAACCTGAGTGCTATTACTCGCCCCAGCTCCTGCCCACTAGGCAGTTCAAAAATAGATAAATAGGTACCACTTTGATGGGAAGGTTATGTGGTTTGTATTTTCATGCTGGGCACCTGATGACGGAAATTTCTCAGACAGCTCAGGATCCCTTGGCTGAGAATCAGAGATGAGCACTGCCTTCTTGAGTCAGTTACAACCGGACAGGGGAAACCTTTAAACTTTTAAATATACCCACAGCTGAATCTGGAAGATTTTCTCAAACTGTTGGTTGGAGAGCAGGAGGCCAAACTTAAAAATTGTTGCTGCCAGAATAGTTTACAACCTTGGTTGGGTGTTTTATTTTGAATGTTATTTTGAGTTCTTCCTTTGGATTGCTGAGGCTCCACAAAGCCCGTTTTTGCTTTCAAACACTATAGTTATATGCACAGTGAATTGGAAAGAATGAACTTCAGCAGATTTTCATCCTTGGAGAGTCGAGTTTCAGTTTTCTGTTACTTGCCAGTCAGTTCCCCAACTCTCTGTCTTTAAGAGTCTCTACAATGCTGGATATACTGACCTCTTTAGGCATTTACATTTTGTACACAAGCAGACAGATTTTGTTTGAAAGATCATATCAATATATGAGGAGCTCAGGGAAGACAAAGACAGTGAAGTCAAGCCAACCTTCATGCCTTGATTGCGCCTAGAGGGCAAAACCTAAAAGCAGCTAAATTGTGGCCATTAAGTCATGCTAATGTTGGAGAGCCATCAAACACAATTAATGAGATGGAAATCTAGCATAATGCATGAACGTAAGTTATTAAAGCTACTACATTATCTGAATTTCAAATGAAATTTGAAATTTTTCGGAGTATAGGATGTTCTGAAGTATAAGATGCACCCAGCTTTTGGGAAGGAAAACAAGGGGGAAAAAATCTGCATGTGCTCCCGGTAATTTGTTTTCTGGGCTAAATCAGGCTGAAACTAAAACTAGAACAGGCTTCAGAATAGGAGACAAAGGGGAAAAAATTGGGAGACAGAGGCAGAGGCAGATTTTTTCCCCCTTGTTTTCCTCGCCAACAGCTCACAACAGCTGATTGGGGCTGCTCATGCTGAATCAATTTGAGCTGAAACTGAAATGGCTTCAACACGGGAGATAAAGGGGGGGAATCTGCCTCAATTTCCCCCCCTTTGCTGAAGCCAGTTTCAGTTTCAGCACAGACTGATTCAACATGAGCAGCTGATACCCCCAATCAGCTGTTGTGTGGAGGCAGATCCCTTGCTGAAAATGGGAGGAACAGGCATGGAGGCTGCAATGTGCTCTGCAGCATGGAACAGGTGTGTGTGCTGAGGGCGAAAATGGTGGGTGGGTGGGGCTATATTCAAAATATAAGATGCACCCTAATTTTCAGCCTCTTTTAGGGTAGGGAAATGGGTCTTATACTCCGAAAAATATGGTGTCTCTTTTTAAGAATTCAATGTACAATATGTAAAAATATTCTCTAAGATAAAAACTATATAAAATGAAAAAAGTTTTCCTTTCCAATGAGGAATGATGGAAGTCATATATGGAAGCATGATGTAATGTAACATCCAAATCTCTCTGGTCTTAGAACTTAAGAAAGGGTAGATGTGATAAATTGGTAGATTATATGGTCAAATTAATACTGACTCTTAGACAGACCATTTCTAGTAGACCTGGTAGATAAAGCAATCTAGAATTAAGGAGAAATTTCCTGACGGAACAATTAATCAGTGGAATGGCTTGCCTCCAGAAGTTGTGGATGCTTCATCAGTGGAGAGTTTTAAGACAAGATTTGGACAACCATTTGTCCGGAATGGTATAGAATCTCCTAATGATATAGGGCAGGGGTGTTAAACTCAAGGCCCGGGGGCTGGATCCGGCTTGTGGAGTGCTTACATCTGGATCATGGGGTTGCCCTGGAAACAGCGAAGCACCAGCCCATAGCGCCTCTGGCAGCAACAATGGAGTTTGGGAGGGCTGCGTGTGGCCCTCGCGAGCTCCGTTTTTGCTGGCAGAGGGTTGCAGGAGGCCGTCGCAGCCAAAATGGAGCTTGGGAGCCCATTTTCACTGGCAGATTGTTCAGGGCACCACAGACACCTCTGACACAAGTGACATGGCTACACCCCTGTCCGCACATCCCTGCTCACACACACACCCCAGGTCAAACACAACCCTAAATTGGCCCTCAATGAAATCGAGTTTGATTCTGCTGGTATAACAGTCTTCTGATCGAGCAGGTGGATCAATTAGCAGGCCTCCAAGGTGCCTTCCAACTCTGTTATTCTATATTGTAGTATGATCTCTCCTCAGCTTAGCTGTTCAGGTCTTCCTACAGTGTACTTACTGCCGCTGTAACTTTATGCTCCTTGGTGCTGGTTTCCTCTTCTGTTTCCTTCCACATTTTCCAGCATTATAGACTTCTTGGGAGAGCTGGAGAGCTTTATATAATGTCTCCAAAATAATTGCAGCCTGATCATTTGTGCCTGAGATTTTGCACTCAGTCACACACAGAGATTTGTTTTCTCTCAGTTTATGTGAATTCATTTCAGGCAAACTTTTCTGTGTATGTAACTATAGCATAAAGTAAGGGGAACATACATGAAACATTTATCTCCCATAAAACCTTTTTGTTCTAATTGCTACTACCTATTCAATTAAATGCCAGTGACACTGTCAGTCATAGCACTTTAAGAGAAATATAGCCAAATTAGATTTTAGAGTCTTCTTCACCTTCCAGCAATGACCTAATTTCACTTATGATTAGGGGTGAGAAAAAGTTACTATATTTTTCAGAGTATTACAATTTCTCTTCTTCTGTTTAAACTTCTTTAGATGTGACTTCTTGAAGAGCTGTGACAAATAGTTTTATTGGCAATTAAGGTAAGCTATAAAAATTATTTTGTTAAGACATGGAAATGAGTTTTGATGCTCAGTTAATTGGCAGGTGAATAGACAAGACACTTTGCAAGTTTCAGGGTGGTTTTTTTCCCCTCCAGTGTGACACCATGAGCATAGATGCATTCATCATTTCAATTTAATTAGCAACATGTTAACTCTCACTTTATCTCAACTATTAGCACAGGAAGAATTCGCCATTCACTAATTCTTAGCCTTTTTTTTAATTGCATTGCCTTTAAGACTTGGAAATATTTTTCTTTTTGACAACATTGTAACAGTTAGATCTTCTGTGTAATTGTAGTGCTAGAGGGAGTTACTCAGTGGTAGAAGGCGTATTTTGCATGCAGAAAGCCTCAGGATCAATCTAGACTAGAGCATTTCCATGTAAGCTGCAGATCCACTGTCAACAATAATGTGTTAGGTGAATTAATGGGATGGGTTAGATAAGGCAATTTCCCCAAGGAAACTTCAACAAGCTATTTCATCAAAATGATCGACATGTGCCTAAATGTGATACAAGTTCTGTCCTTTATTCGCCTGTGTGCAATTTGGTAAAACACATACAAAATGGGTGGAGTTTGCTTGCGATGTTACGTTGTACATTTTGTCATGTACCCCTTGCAGACATTAAGCATTGTTCTATGGTCCTATCATTACACATAGTGCAAAGCTAAATATAGTTTGCTTAATGTTACACTCGTGGCTTTATAAACCATAGTTTATTGCTTAGTGTTGGTGTACCTACCCACTATTGTGGCATAGTTAAACCAGGGTTTATCTGAAGTTTATGAGTGAATGGGGAACATGGCATGTTTTGGGATCCATCCGCTATAGCTTACTATCACACTCAATCTCAGGAATATGAGATGCTTAACAAATGGAGAATAATTTCTATAGCATACATTTTATCCATACAACTCTCTTGCTTCAGAATAACTTGTTAAGCAGGCGTGTTGTCATAATACTGCTTTTATCTCAGCCCATGGCTGAGGCTTTCCATCTAGACTGATCTGTTATTAAAATGGTATTTTCCATCTTTTCTCAACTCAAGTCTGCAAGACACATGGTTTCTGCACCCTGGCAGCCGCTGTGCCAATGATGCAGTAGGGACTGGGATCTGCCCAGTTCCTACTGGATGATTTCAGCTGCACCATGTGTGCTTCCTCTCCCCCAGGCACAGGGACCCGTCCCCACAACCATTTTGGCTTGTATAAACAGCCACTCACAAAATGCCAGTTGGCACTTTCTGAAATGGAAGACTGGATTTTTGTTCATATTTGATTCTCTCTCTCTCTCTCTCTCTCTCTCTCTCTCTCTCTCTCTCTCTCTCTCTCTCTCTCTCTCTTTCTTTCTCTTTCTCTCTCTCCCTCCCTCCTCCCTCCCCCCCTCTCTCAGTGATAGACTGCTTTCAGAACAGGTGTTTGGTGCTTTTTTAAAAGAAAACCACTTCTTTTCAAACAATGAGACTATTGCTCTATGAAGGAGGGTGATTTCACTAGGAAAGAGAGCTTGGTTTTGCCAGCTGTGTTTTGCTGATCATGATTATGTATTCTTTCGTGATCAACTACTAGCTACTTCCAGCCATTTCTATAATTTAGAGGAGTAGCTGTCCTCTCTGCCATCACTTTGTTTAGCCCCAACTGATGTGACAAGTCGTTTACCTTCTGCAGAGGCAGCTGCCTGGTGTTTGTGCCTAACTAGTGCTTCTAGTGCTTTACAAAAAAAATGGTGCTGGTTTAATATGAACTCGAGAAGCAAGTTACTTTATGTAAAATAACAGCAAGACGGCAGTCCCACACAGGGGAGGCAGCAGTAGGAAGCAAGCTGATTAAAACAGAGGTGTCCAACATTAGCAACTTTAAACCTTGTGGACTTCAGCTCTCAGAATTCCCAGCAGTGATGGCTGGGGTATTCTGGGTTGAAGTCCACAAGTGTGCTGCCCATTCACTCACACACACACAGGATAATAGTTTAGTGGATTTATTAATGTTCCCCAGCAATTCCCTTCACCCAAAACCCAGAACTGTCCCAATTAAGACCAGCCAAAAGGAAACCAACCAACATCTGGAGAGGCATCTAAGGAAGCATCTGGGGGGAGTCATCATAACAAGTCTTAAAGTTGCCAAGGTTACACACCCCTGGTCCAGATTGCCCTGAAAGCACGATGGACATAACCTGTGTAAGTTTTTGTTTGTATTGTGTTACTGCCTGGGAGTTCTGGAAGAAGCAATAATTCATATTAAACCCATGAAGCGGACACTGTCTTGCCTGATTTCCACCAGTTTCAATCTTTTCAATCACTTGTCATCAACCCACCTTTTCAGGGCCTTAAGTGTTTTTCAATTCCAAGCACTTTCTCACAATCAGTCTGAAAAAGGCAAGGAAGGTGAACCGAGACAAACAAGGGAAAAGCTTGTCATTCCAGCGTATTTACTGTGATTTCAGTTTGTGCAAAACCTCCAGTTGTGGGAGCTGTTTTGCCATGATGAGAAATCATGTGCATGAATAATACAACAACCAGATGAATGATGCTACGCTTAGAATTATTTCCCTAAACAACAGAAATCTTCTATGTGCGAGATACAGTAATAGGTTCTGCACTATTATAAATGTGAGTAGAAGCTATCCAAACACAGTAAAGGCAGCAATGTTGCCGAACAGCTTTGAGTTGGCATAAATTGATTTTGTATTGCATATGTTGAACTTTTGGATTAAGTTGAAAAGTTCTATAGAGGTGCATATTTTTAGCTGGATGCAATATTGTGCTAAATCCCAATGCTGTTAATAATATACATGGAAACCTAAAATCCATTCAGTTTACATAAGGCAGGCAGGCAGATATAATTACCAGTGGCCTCATAAGACAGTGACCTCTACAGAAAGGAAGCAAAGCAGGAAGGAAGGGTGGATATAGTAGCAATATAAGCAAAGCAACATACAGGAAAAAAAAGCTTTATGGCTGTCAACTTTTGAGGGAACTTTGAGATTGAGCTGGAGACTTTGGCACTTGAAGGAGATGTGTTGTTCACTTTTCTATTGTTTTTCAGTCAAGATTCCTCCAGACTTCCTGAGGTCTTTGCATCAAATTCTACAGAATACCCTTCTTCAGGAGGTGACTTTCTAGAGCAGTGCTTCTCAACCTTCAGGAATATAAATTCTCCAACAGTGTGAGAAATACTGGGAGTTGAAGTCCACACATCTTCAAGCTTCCAAGATTGAGAAACATAGCTTTACTGCACAGGTCAGGCCACATCCTGACACTGGTGAACAGTAAAAGAATGACATGTCAATTAGTGTATAGGGATTGATGGATATGTATCCATAAAAAGTGGTAGAGTAGAGCAGAGGTATTGTATACTCTTTGGCACCACAGAGACCAGATGGGGTTCCCTGAAACGGCTGGGTTCTGTCTTTAAAAACTTACCAAAGGTTGCTCTAAAATTGAACTTTTTCACAAGACAGAAGGAGAAATAATTTAATACCCAAACTAAATGCTTTTGGTGCAGAGCTCGTTTTCTCCCTGTGGTGTACCTGGAGAGCATGAGAGCACATACTAAACGGATTAGCATTCTTCAGCAGCCAAATAACTACTTTGTACTAATAAGTCTCCTGGCTAACTGTACCATCAACAGACCCTACATAAATAGAGCCATAATGGTGTAGTGGTTAGAATGCACTACTGCTACTCCGCTGACTGCCAGCAGTTCAATCTTGTCTGGATCAAGGTTGACACAGTCTTCCATCCTTCCAAGGTCAGTAAAATGAAGGGCGAGGGGGCAATATGACTCTTTAAACCACTTAGATAGGGATGTAAAGCACGATGAAGTGGTATATAAGTCTAATTGCTATCGCTATTGCTAACAAAGTACAAATATATATATATAAAAACAAAGTTTCTGCCATAAGATTGGCCACTACTTTTGGGGTGGAGTGCTGCCTCCAGCACATCACATTAAGTACATCCTTCTATCCAGGAAATGCTGTGATGGATGAATGTAAAATCTACTGATAGCTTTTATCTCCCCTACCCTTGTCTCTCCCCAACACAGAAGTTTTTAACAGAATAACAAAATGACAGAGTTGGAAGGTATTTTAGAGCTCTTCTAGCCCAACCCCCTGCTCAGGCAAGAAGCCCTATAACGTTTCAGAGAAATGGCTGTCCAATTTCATCCTAAAAGCTTCCAGTGTTGGAGCATTCACGACTTCTGAATGCAAGTTGTTCCACTGATTAAGCGTTCTAAATGTCAGGAAATTTCTCCTTAGTTCTATTTTGCTTTTTTCCTTGAATACTTTTCCATCCATTGCTTCTCGTCCTGCCCTCAGGTGCTTTGGAGAAGACCTTGACTCTCTCTTCCTTGTGGCAACCCCTGGTCCTTCTTTTAATCAAACCAGACATACCCAATTCCAATTCTTTCTATATTTTAGCCTCCAGTCCCCTAATCATCTTTGTTGCTCTTCTCTGCACTCTTTCTAGAGTCTCCACATCTTTTTTACATTGTGGCAACCAAACTGGATACGGTATTCCAAGTGTGGTCTTACCAAGGTATTATAAATTAGCATTAACACTCCATGGGGTTTTTATATATATATTGAATTTGCCCATCATCAGTGCTGGCAATAGATGAGCCACTATTGATTTCTGTAAAGGCCCTTGACTTTTAAAAATGGCATTCTCTTTTGTGATGAAGTGGATTGAAACCTAAAAAAAATCTTAACTAGATTCTGTTTTATCCTTTTCATGGTCTTTTCTTTTAAAGCCTGCAGAATTACCATTATACTTGAGAGGGAAATAATGTCAGATCTTAGAAAGTATGTTTGTTGCAAACTGTCAAAGGGTTTAGTTATAGTCGGCACATGAAAGGGTTTCCTCAGGTAACAAAATAAACTTTAATAACGTAACAGCAGAGAAATAAACACAAGAAGCTAGTTTTTCATCTTTTGAAGTACTTTGAATCGCATCCTGTATTTTTCAACTTGGCATATGCCCAGGCAGAAGACAGTTAGTGTAATTTTTCATCGCCTTTTGCGTTTTTACTTAGACGTGAGACTTCCATCCCACTATTCTTCATAAACTATTAGAAAGAGCAAAATGTTTGGAGTCATTACACCGCCTGAGGGAAATCTCCTTTAAGCAAACATGCCATTTACAAACAATTCAGGTTTTGGTATTCTATCTTTCTTGCCATTCATTCTCTAGTTAGCTTCTTGGGAAACAGATGTCAGGTTTTTATAATTAAAAAAAAATGAAGGCGAAGAAAGAAATGAAGACGAAGGGCGAGGTAGAATGAGGTGATAGCAATAGCACATTATATATTGTTTAACAGTACTTTACAGCCTTCTCTAAGTAGTTTACAGAGTCAGCCTATTGCCGCCAACAATCTGGCTCTTCATTTTACCAACCTCAGAAGGCTGGAAGGCTGAGTCAACCTTCAGCCTGGTCAGAATTGAATTCCTGGCAGTCAGCAGTATTAGCCTACAATACTGCATTCTAACCACTGCACCACTATGGCTCCTAAGTGTGATGTCCCTCAGGATATGTGTCTGGACACAAAAACTGTCAGCAAGAATCCCCAAGTAAACTTTGATCTGCTTTCCATATGAAAGAAATTAATCCAAATAGAGATTAAGTCTTTATAGCTGATGTTAAAAAGTATATATTTCCTAAGAATCAAATGGTGAGCAGGCCAGAGGTATTGGAAGTTGGACAGAATACAATTTAAATAACAACAACAACAACAACAACAACAACAACATTCTGTAGAGTGGGAAAGATCCATGAATATTGTCTAATTCAACCCTCTTCAATATGAGAGGTGCCTATCTAGCTTTTTCTAAAAAGCCTCCAGAGGTAGACTGCTTCACCATTATAAGCCTTTATTGTTTTGTATTTCATATTTTATTTTATGAAATTTAAAAATTAAAATAATTTAATTCCTATTAAATAATACTGGTTATTTAAAGGAAAAGTCAGTAATTGCAACTTATACCCATTACCTGTGTAAGTTAAATTCTTCCTTGCGTCAAACTCAGTTGCTGATGACTACCTGTACATATAATTTCTTGGCCAAAGTAGAGAAATACCATTGTTTTCGCTGAGATGTTTTTGACTTCACAATCTACTTTCTAGCCTGATATTTCTACCACTATTCATGTAATAACCAGTTCCAAGTGTGCTTAGCCTTTATGGAAACAATAAAGGCTATTTCAATGGTTGCACATATTTCAATTCAATTGCTTGGTATGTGCCATAGCATCCCTTCTTCTGACATTTCCCTCGGACACTCTTTCACAACCACTATGATAATGGGGAGTCTGGTTAAGTCTTTCTACCTTCTTTTATCACCCTACTTGTAAGAATTCAAGGGATGAACCATGCTTGACATCAATCAAACGGAAAGTAAGCGAGCACTATTAGACTGTCTTCCCTTGATGCATATTTGTAGACAAAAGACAAAGTGATGTAGTGGTTTTAGGTGAAGTAGTATGGCTGGCGAGACACAAATCCTTCCCCAATCATGGAAACTCATTGGCTCACTGAGCCCATAACCACCTCTGAGTCAGAAACTACCTCAAGGGTTTTTATTGTTGATCAAAAAAATAAAAAAGGGAAATACCATTTCCATTCTTTTTTTGTCCCTGAGCGGGATAAAGGATTTATTTCATCATGTTTTCCCTGGAAACTGAATTGAATCAAATCACGGGAAGCCAGAAAGGCTGCACTACCACAATTAAAGTCTCAACATTCACACATAACTCTTGCAATGCAACAAGCATTGCACATCAAGGATGCTCCACATCCTTGAAAACTTCCCTGAAAATTTTTTGTCCCTGTGCAATTGGGGTTTGGAGGCATGCTGTTCACATCCCAGAGATAACATGAAATCTCAAAAGTTAACTCTGGATATACTTGTCCTTCATGCCTTCACCCAGTTTTCAAATCCATCCAAGTTAGTGACCATCAACTTATCTTG
>JANHGC010000882.1:182914-195032 GCA_027560395.1 Boaedon fuliginosus
GATGAGGGCATGAGCAACTGTGCGGAGTGCCTCCCGGTCCAGGAACGGTCGCAACTGGCGCAACAGGCGAACCTGTGTGAAGGTCCCTCTGGTCACAGCCGTAAGATGGTGGTGAGATGGGACTTATCTGGCAGGTGAGATGAGAGATGAGAGACGAAAGGAGAGGCACAAAGGAAGGTGAGGTGGGAAAAATTAGTGGGTGAGGTGAGCAGTGGGTGGATGGGGTGTGCGGCAGGTGGAGGCGGGGCCAGCCAGGTGATACTAGCCAGTTCAGTAAACCCCGGCAAATTACCGCCACCGGTTTGCGTGAACCAGGCTGAACCAGCTGAATATCACCACTGTCCCTCATCATCCTGGTTGCTCTTCTCTGCACTCTTTCTAGAGCCTCAACAACTTTTTATATGCAATCCTTGCAGCATCTTCATGATCACGTGATCATAATTCAGGTGCTTGGCAACTGGTTCATATTTATGATGGTTTATTTATTTATTTATTTAGATTTATACCCCGTTTCTCTTCCCTGGTCAAGGGGAACTCGTCTTCGTCTATATATCTGAAATGGAACATTATGGTGTGCATTTTAGGATAATACATGTTTTGGTGTATCTATATGCTATCTCTAGTATGCCAGAATAGTATTTCAGTAGATACTTTAGTTCCCATTATTTTCTGCTGAAGTTTTCTTTTAAAAATCACTGATGAGTGCCAAAAGTAACCAACTGAAAAATGAACATGAATGGAACTAATAGGACAATCCATCTATTCTTACTCATAGAAATGATTTAAAGAAAGGCGAGGCCTCTTCAATCATTGTGCAAAAGTTCAGTGTAGGAAATCACATTGGGGACATTAATATCCTACAGTTTTTTATCCATCTAATTTAATATTATCTCTTTGGATAGGCAGTTACAGCCTTTCATGGCCAGAGACGTTCCTGTCTCTTGTTCCTGGAAGTTCTTCAACCAGTCACTTTCTGTGTTCTGATAATGGTCCTACAATAAGACATGCTCTCTCTCTCTCTCTTTCTCTCCCTCTCTCCCTCTGTCTCCCTCCCTGTCCCATTCCTTCTCTCCCTCCCTCTCCCACTCCCTCTCCCACCCTCTCTCTCTCCCTCTCTCTGCCTCTTGTACTCATGGGATCATAGAATCTCACTGTTGCAGGTGTTTTCCTGCAACCCAGAATTAGATGGCTCTTTGTGCCTTCCTATAGACTCTGCAAATGTCTGTCTTGGTTTTACTAAGGCTGCACATTGCTGGGGAGATTTGAGGAGCTTTTTCAGTTCAGCAGAACTGTTCTAACCGCCACTAGATGGTGCTGTCCTTGTGCAGCCCTTGAGTACTTTCCCTGAAATACTGTTTTGCTGCTCTAGAGATAATTATTTTAAAAATTCATCTGAACTAGCCACTGCTCCATAATTCATGCTCTGCACACTGCATGACAGCATTAAAGACATACCGGCTGAGCTTCCCCTCACCCCTTAATTAGAGGCTCAGAGAATTTAGTCATAGATAATCTGCATTCCGTCAGCCACCCATAGGCACCACAACAGGATAACCCACGCATTTTATAGAACACTGATCTCTTAATTAGATGCAAAGTGGGATGACTTCGTACCATAAGTAGGGAATTCAAAGTGTTAGGTTTAATAAATGTTTCCTATCAAATTGAAGATCCATACATAGACCTCTTGACTGTAAACAGAGCTGCAGAATCAACAGAAACAAAAAAAAAATTAACTGCACCTTACAAGATGACCATTTTCCTGGCAGAATTGGTTGCCTAAAATTACTGCATTAATTTTTATGAACATGTCAATGACATTGTATTAATTAACCCAGCGGAGGTAGCCTCAGCAATAGTCTTCAATAAAAAATGTATCAAATATATTGATAGAACAGCAGAACACATTAAAAAAAATCAATTTCTCAAATCTTGAACAGAAGCCATCAAAGAGTAAAATATGAGTTGGAGAATGAATTTGAATTGACAGTAAAATAAAAAAGGATAATATAAATAGATGCATCTATTTCAAGGATTCTCAAAGCCACTGAAAATGTACATTTTGCTCAAACTTGCAATATGTTTTCAGCCTCGTGAATACCATCATCTATAAAAGTTTTGAGTTGGTGTGCTTTGGTTACTTAGTGTTAAATTAAAAGCAGAAAGACCCAAATTCGTATCCTCACACACCGACAGAAGCTCACTGAGCTATTAATCTACTCTTCAGGATTATTATGGAAATAACATTGAGTGTGCATGATAGAAATATGGAACATAAAGTTTTGTGAGTGTGCCAATACACCCACATTCATACAGTAGTCTTGATAAGCACACACTCAGCTGAGTTACAAATAATAACCTTTCATATCCTGGCATTAATTTTATTTGCATTGTTATTACAAATCTATCTCCCTAACTCTGTTAAATAATTCCCATTAACCTAATTTTAATAAAGCTACTAGGCATTATATTGGATGCACTGATAACGAATCATTTCTGAATTTTTACTGTACTGTATTACATTGTATAATTAAGGATGAGTATAAAAGGATATTTTCCGTTAAGGTTATTTATTAGAACTTTACAAGGTTTTAATTTGGAGATTCAGCTCAATTCACAAATTCTGTTTTATCTCTTAAATAAACCAGAAAGTTGAATTCAATGGTTAAATCAGATTGGGTGCATTTGAATCAATTCAGTGATGTGGAATGCCATTAAAACATCCAAAAGCCTTTATTATAAAATGATTCAGGAAACCAACCAGAATTTATTTCAGTGTTCAAATCTAACTGAATCAATGAATCAAACTAGGATTATTTATTAGAGTTAGTTCTCCTCCTTCTTGAAATGCAAGTTCCACTGAGTGATACTAGGAGGAAGGAGGGTCTGTTACTGTGGTTGTTTTTCAATGGACGTGTATCTAATTTGTTTCTTCTGCTGATGAAAGGTAAAGGTAAGGGTTCCCCTTGTACATACCTGCTAGTCAGTTCCCGACTCCAAGGGGCAGTGCTCATCTCTGTTTCAAGGCCAAAGAGCTGTCTGAAGACATCTCTGTGGTCATATGGGTGGCATGACTAAATGCCAAAGGCACACAGAACACTGTTAGCTTCCCACCAAAGGTGGTCCCTATTTTTTCCACTTGCATTTTCACATGCTTTCGAACTGCTAGATTGGCAGAAGCTGGGACAAGTAACAGGAGTTCACTCCGTTCCTCTTCTGATTAGAATATCCAAAAAAAGGTAATATGATATTGTTGCTTTGCTTTTCTTGTGAATTTTATTCCTTTTGAAGATGTGGTTGATTGTTTCATGTGTGTTCTCTAGTAGTTCCTTTTTTTCATTTTGATAAAGATGTAGTCTATATACTGGATCCACACTTTATATGATTTATGTGTATGAGTGCTGTAGTTTAGAGGCATTGCATTATGTTTTCTACTATGAGTCTCTGAAAATGGTAAGCATTGTAGATCAAGCCAAATCCAAAAATGTTCAGACAAGAGACTGTAGAACATTAGCAGTCACCCCTCTCCTAGAAGAATGAAATATTCTCGGAAATATGAAAAAGGCAGAATATTTCCCTTAAAAAAGAAATAAAAATTTTGAAGGAAACAGAAACTCAGCCTCAGCTCCCTGCCCCTAGAAGATATTTTGGTGCCATCTACAAGACAAAAGACTGGGCCAGTCTATCTACAAGACAAAAGACCTTTACCCTACAGGACATAATAGGATTATCTATCCGCAGAGCTCACCACATGGTACAAACAAGCCCCTTCACTACATCAGCTCAAGGTTCAACCAAACTTGATTCAGACAAACATGACTCCCCCTGGGAGTCTGACAGCCAATAGAAAACATGCCCTTGCCACAGGAAGAGGAAGCTCAAGTTCAACAGGGTATAAATAACAGTCACTCTCCACTCCATGTGGTCAACTGCACCAGGACTTCAAACCCAGGTGGTTCTGTTCATCAATAAACCATCTTTGCTGTTAAATTACTTTTAAAATTATATCCCCTCCCCCATTTTTGCTGTAAACTAATGTTTTTTAATAAATACCTCCAGAAGCAAGGGAAGTTGAATAACTGTCTCTGATAGAATTCTTTCCCAACAACTTCCCCAAAGTTCTTCAAAGCACGAAAGGTCATAGGAGTATAATCCAAAAATTTGGAACAATTTAATTCTCACAGAGCCAAACAGTCTCTCCTTTATTTTTAAACTTATTCCAATTGCAATTTCTTTTCTTCCTTTACCAATCCTGACAGTAGCTCCAGGTCACTCGCCGCCGCTATCAATCTCCTTTGAGTCCCACTTTTCAATGGGACTTCTTTGGGGGAAATTGCAGGGCAGAAGTTAGAAGCATTCATACCTGGACTGAGCACACTGTTATAAGCTTTTTTTCCCCTTCACTTCCATCTCAGCTGTCCTCCTGGCTTTGGTTCAGCCATAATGGCAGTTCTCTGTTCTTGTCAGTTCAGAGGGTTTTCTTCGTGTCCATTAAGGAGCCTGCCCTCTCCTTGTGACCATCAAAGCATCCCCTTCACTTTCATAACCCCTCCAGGGTGACTTTCGACCCCATAGGGCCCCCGGACGTGAAGAACTCAGTGGGGCTTTGCGGAGCTCCCGCTTCCTCAGGCCACTTCGCCGTGAGTCAGCTGCCTTCTCCTGCTGACCAAGGAAGGCAACATAGAGCTGGAAGAAGAAGCAGAAGATGTGGGGTCATAGCAGGATTGATTTGAAAATATTAAACACCGGTAAATGACTTTACTTGTGGGTTGGAAACTGGCTGTGAAGTTTTTCACCAGACCCTGGGGGGTTATAATTACATCAGACAGTGTAGGAGTGTGAAGTGGTTTGGACTTCTGAAACAAAGTGGAGACTATTGAGGGATCAATTAATGGAATGACTGTTTGAACTGTTCTAATACTGGCTGTCTCAGGGCGACATAACGGGGACATTGAGACCTTGATAGATTATTGAGTGAAATTTTAGGTAAATAAAGTGTAGATTTACCAAACTTAAAAACCAAACAAGAAAAAAAAAGTTAAAATGGATCTGCAAGGGGAAATAAATGACTTACTACAAGGAATATTAATGATGCTCCAAGATACACATGAGATGATGACAAGGAACCATAGAGAGATAAAAGAAGTGATGAGATGTAGTCATAAGACCAGAGAAATACAATCAAAATATACTCAGTGATGAACAAGAGGTCCAGGAAATAGAAAACAAGATAGAAAGAACCGAAGAAAGGACAGGGAAGAGAAAACCACAAATGTTACAGAAAGACAAGTATGAAGAGATAGTCAAAATGGAAACAGGAACAGTGAATTACATGTTGAGTGAGGGGGATATACAGAAAGATACCCCTGAAATGAGGAAAAGGTCATGGAAAGGTCTATTGAAGTTGCAAAAGAGTGAAAAAGCGATATAGATAGAAGAAATATGTAGATTAAGCATGAACAAGTTAAGAAGTTACAAGCTCGTATGGGAGGAGTATGGGAGAGGCCCTAAGAAGTCAGTAAGAGTGGAGTTACGAAAATGGACAAGAGATGAGGGATAAATGCAAGACATTATCCAACACAGGAGCTATACCATCAAGAATAAAATAGAAATTAGAAATGGGGGAAAATCACCTTTTTTTATATGGGAACTAGTTTATTAGAAAATAACAGAAGTTAGGAATTTGAATTTGTATATAGAGCTGTCTAATGGAGCAATAAATAGTGATTAAGTAAGTTAAGGAAATTTTGGGAGTATTTGATAGTTGATGGGCAACAAATGTGATATGCATTTGAGATCTATAGAATGTTTGATATTATTAATGGATTATAGATGAAATTGAATAGAAGACCCAACTAAACAATGTAAAATTTACAACAAAGATAAATGAAGAGGTGGATGAATAGTTATTGAGAATAATAGTTGTATTTATTGTATCTATTCGCGGTATTTAATAGAAAATGTAGAGACTGTACCAGGATAGTATACTGTTACTGTGAATATAGAAATTCTATTTGTAAACAAGAAAAATGTAACAACAACAAAAACAATAATAATAATAATGTGTTTTTTTAAAATTAAAAAAATACAAAAAAATAAACCATCTTTTCCAACAGCCTCCATGTTTCCAGTGACTTTCTCCCCACTTGGAACTGTTCCCAGATGGATATTTCTTCCAACAAGACCTAACATCATTTATGCCAAAAAATGGTGAGACATACAAAATTTGATTGAACTATGACCCACCTTAATTTTAATTCACAAAACATCTGAATCTGAAAAGAAATACATGTCAGGTATGTGTGAGGGTTAGATTATGGGCAAGACTATCAGACTTTTAATACTTTATTAAAGACACAAGATTAGAAACCAAAAGACCTTGAGTTCTAATCCTGCCTTAGCCATGAAAGCCAGCTGGGTGACCTTGGGCCAGTCACTCTCAGCCCAACACATCTCAGAGGGTTATTATGGGGAATATAGGAAAAAGAAAGAGTATTAGGTATATTCACTGTTTTAATTTGTTGATAAAATTAATAAAGGTGGGAAATAGATAAATAAATACTACAAACATTTTTAAGTTCTAAGACTATATTTTCAGTTCCATAGTTTGGGTTGGAAGTGCAGTAATTCTAATTACATTGGGAAAACAGATTTTTTTTTTAAAAAAAATCTCCATGGGCTGATTCCTGCTGTGTCTACTTCTGAAAGCAGTTTAAATTTATTCTAGCTTTACAAATCTTTACAATAAGCTACTATTAAATCCTCTGCTGTTGTTGCTGCTGTCTACTTTGACTTTAAGCAATTTCCTAAAAACTTTTAGCGAGCATCATCCAATAAAGTAATTAAAACAGGAAGTGACGTTCCCTAATAATTGAATTGATAAACAGGCACAAAAGGTTTGTAGTGTTCTATCTGCAAATCCATTTGCTTTCATGTGTAAAGAAAAGATCCCCCCCCCTCTAATGAAGAAGGTTGATCTGATTTCAGTCTCAGCTAGGGCCATTCTGCATGTACTGCACTGCACTGCAGCCTAAACTATTTATTTGTTACATGCTTCCTTTTGTTCTTGAAGCTATCTTAAAATTCCAATCTGGATTGGAGTAATTTGGCAACAAGCCCACAGTTCCAGATTGGGACTGCAGTCACTGTAGATTCTGACTGGCTATTTCTCTGCTTATTGTTATTCCCATCCATGCAGGAAGGCACAACCTGTGTTTCCTGGTTTCTGCATAGCCATCTCTACTGGTACCTGACTTTTTCTGAAGTTTGTTCCCTCTATGGGGTTCTACGGGATTCTGCATTCTTTGCCTTCACAAGTCTGTATACATAGCTGCTTTAATTCCCCTACTGTGTTCTCTCATTTAACCCTTTCACTCTCTACCCTATCCCCATATCTTATTGTAGCACTGTCGCTTGGATGCTACAATGGTTAAAAAAAAAGAAACACATTGAGTTCCATAGAAATTCCGTGGCTACAAAGAATTGATGGTTGAAGTTCATATAAATGGAGGGGGGGTGGGCATTTCTTGAAACATGGTACTTCTCTGCCTATTTTGGAAGATAAAGTTGTTTGCTTGTTTGTTTTATATAGAAGGGCAAGTTTTACAATACCATGGGGAGGGGGAGGGAAGCAAAGGGAGTATGTCAACCAGTCAAGGCAGAAATCAGAAGCCTGTTAAGCAATGTAAGAGTGGACTGGAGATCTGAGTCTTTAGATCCATCGTTGGATGAACTGAAGAAAAATTAAGGAAGAGGCTGACCCAGTGAGAAAACACTACAGCCTGGCAACTTTGGATGAAATGGTCATACAATTTCAATGGGTACATTTGTCCAGAGATGATCAAAGTAAAAGACAAGGCAAAAAAATGTACTGGGAAAAAAAAAAGATACAAAGGAGAGATTGCAGAAATATACACAACTGTGCAGGAAAAATCTCCAAACCAATGATATGTACTAAGAGACCATCACTGAACTAGAACCAGATTCTCTGAAAAGTGCAATTGCTGGAAGTTATTGTAAAAGAAAAAAAATGAAGAAAATTGAAGTACAGGCTGATAGCAGGCTAGAGGGGCTAAATACTATGACTATGATTCAAGCATTGAGTTTACAAGAATTCCAGGAAGTAATTACTGCCAAACAATCCTGGCAAAATGATTTCCACTGAGTCCCAAAGAGCTGGAAGCAAATGAACGACTTAACAATTGCAGCAACCATCTCCTGTAAGCAATAGTATTGGAGGGATTCAATCTGCACTGTCCTGATATGTACTTCTTAGGCTATTTATTTAGACTAATGTGCATCATTGGGGCACAGTTACATCATTGGGACACAATTATACTTTGGATTTTATACCTCTCTGCATGCATGATGACATTCCTGAGTCATAATACATTTAGGATGTATGATACTACTACGGTTGCTTTTAGCCAAAAGGTCAAAAAGCAATTGTGCATTACAATTAGAAATATGATGCACTTCAAGTCAAAAAGGTGTTTTGGAGCAGGAATGGGAGCATCATCTTAAAGAAGCTGAATCTTTTCCTGGATTTGCACAGGGCTTAATCCCTTAACTCCAGGAAAGTATCTCTTTTGAAAGAGAGATACTAATACCACTCCCATTGCCACTGTATAGCATGTTATTATCTCCCTTTGTCCTAAAAGTAGGATGGAAGGTACAGCAAAAATGATTCAATCTAATCATGTATTTATATGTTGTTTGAGGACTGTATGTTCAGTTAATATAATGCTAAAGATTTGCTGCTTGGTAGCTCACCCTAAATCAACTCAATATTTTTCTCATTAGTCCCACCTGTATATTAAACTGAATGTGATATTGCTGGCTTAATTATTTTCGCTCACCAGTGCCAGTTATGGAGATGCATTCACCTGTGTATAAATAGCTCATGTTGCCCCTTTTATTCAGCACAACTTATGATTAATCCATTGATGTCATCGTCATCATCCAGCAGCTGACATCACAGCTTATCATTATCACCCCTGGTGTACTGAGCCTACCAGGAAATACTAAGGGGTGATTCAAATGGAAAGAGTATTCTTGTACTATCATCCTGCTAATGATGTGAGGAGGGGAGGTAATATTAGCTTGCAAGGAAAGTGGCATTTTAGCTGCCAGGTTTTTTTTTTTCCTGAAATTTGGTAAAGCATCTTTTATTTTGATGGAAGCCTGGGCTCAAAACTCATTCTGCTAAAAGAAACTCAAGATGATAGTTAAACCTGCGAGAATTGTTGTGTTTTGTATGTCGTCCTGCAAAGTAATACTATACACATAGGACATCTTGTCAAAGCATTTAATGTTGCTTCTGTGGTCTTCTTCACAGTGTCCAGTAGCTGGGGAAAAAAAGCTTCTGAAGATGTTTAGTGAATCTGACTATTGTGCAGGCAGAGGAAAGGCTAATCTTCCTTTCCTTCAGGATTTAATCTATTCAAGAAAGTTTAGGTGATAGTAATGGTGGACACTTCAATCTAATGGTCCAGCCTTTTAATGCTAAATTAGGTGGTCATAAAATTATCCAAGACTTATTTTCAGATGAAAGTGCTGATTTAGCATGAATTGAAGAGAGAGAGTTAATTCACCAACAACATCCCAAGAATACTCTGTTCTGCATCACATTAGGGTTAGAAAGCGGAAAGGTGATTTGGTTTTAGATCAGGGATGGGTTCCTACCGGTTCACTGGTTACCCGTTTTGTGGGCGCACTTCTCGATCAGCGGGTAGCTGCCATGCAGCTGTTGGATCAGAGTGCTTGCAGAACACCACGAAGATTTTGAAGTCAATTGCGTGAGCGCGCTTTTGACAGCCGATCGGGAAGCGCGCCCACAAAGCGGGTAACCAGCGAACCGGTAGGAACCCATCCCTGTTTTAGATTGCAAGCATTCCTTATCCTGACAGGCCACTGGTTTATCTGGGTCTTAATACTATATATACTGCAGGGATTGGAAATCTATACTTTTATATATGTTGCACAACTACAATGCCTGGCATGTTTAGCACTGGTTATATTGATGGGATGACTGAGATTAAAATATACTAGCTAGCATTTTGACAGGCACTGACGTTTCATTCTGTGGAATTTATGTGATACCACTTTGCAGAGTCTAAATTTTGGCACCTGGGTAACACAGAACATTAGATGATATTGGCTTCCGCCAGCTGGCCTTTCTGAAGGATCTTTTCATTGACTTGATATTCATCTTGACTGGGTATATATACCTGATTGAATCAGACACTTTCAAGAACACTAATGCTGAGCTATGGAAATATTTTTCTCTCTTCTCTCCTGGCCTGTTGCTAATGGCACCTGCATTCATGAAATCACTATGCTGAACATTCCCCACCCCCCAAATCAGCCAAGAAAATTCTCAGTGCAATTATTCAAGGAATTTTTGCATTATTAAACATTATTGGGGGGGAGGGTGTCAAAAGACTTCTGAGGCTTCAGAAGAAATAAAATAACACCTGTCTCTTTATTTTCTTTAGTCTACAACCATTCCATAAATATTAATATTGCCCAATTTAGCTTTATTCTGTTTAATTAAGTCAACCCAGAGAATACAGACCAGATGTTTTAGGAAGGTATACGAAGCTCAATGCCTCTCTGGGTATTGGGAAACTCTTGCCCCATTGCCAACCTTCAAAGGAGGCAACGATAAGACCTCTTTTAAAGTTTGGTTATTTGGTGGCTTGTAAACATCCTGAGAACATAAAAAGAGCTCTGATAAATCAGGTCAAAAGTCCATTAACTCCAGCACTCTGTGGCACCCAGAAGCTGACAAGCAGGAATAGGAAGGCCTTTTCCATTGTTAGTGATGTTGTCTTCCAGCTGGAAGATAAACTACCAGCAGTTCAGATCTTTATGAATATATCCAGTCCCTTTTAAAAACCATTGAAATTAGTAGGTAGTCCCTCACCTGACAAGTGCTAAATTTCAGATATTAATTATGAGTCATGTATGTAAATATGTATTTCCCCTGCTTTTTAATGAATTTTCCAGAGATGCTCAGAAATTTATTTATTTATTTATTTTGATTTATACCCCGCCTCATTTCCTCAGTCAAAGGGAACTCAAGGCGGCTAACAATAGTTAAAACGATCAATACAATATAAAATATTACGTACACAATCAAAAAGCATTCAGGAGGGAAAGATAGTCAGTTCCAGGCCTGCCGACAGAGCCAGGTCTTTGTGGCTTTTCGGAAGGCCAGCAGAGTGGAGATGGTCCTAATCTCGAGGGGAAGTTGGTTCCAAAAGGCTGGCACTGCCGCAGAAAAGGCTTTAGCACGAGGACCCGCCAGTCGACATTGTTTGGCTGACGGCACCCGTAGCAAGCCAACTCTTTACATGTCAGACATCATATTGTATGTTTACAAGAATTAAAAATGTGCACACTAACACCAAATACTAAATTCAATGCAATTATACATTTTAAGGTTGAACATTTCTTCTATTATGGTATATTAAAAAGTTATTTAATACTGGTTTATATATTTGGTTACCTGTTTATATTCAATGAAATCTCATTCCATTCTATCTTATTTCTTCATTTCTATTCTCTAGCCAATTATAAAACACTTGCCATATCTTATAATACTCAGTATCATCTTTCCCTTTAATATCCTTTGTTAACCTGTTCATTTCTGCACATTTGGATTATTGCAATGCACTCTGCATGGGGCTGTGCTTGAAAAGCACTCAGAGACTTCAGCTGGTCCAGAATGCAGCTGCGCGAGTGATTAAGGGTGTGCCTCGGTGCACTTCGGTGCACCCATATAACACCTATCCTCTGCGAGCTGCACTGGCTCCCAGTGGTCTTCCGGGTGCAATTCAAGGTACTAGTAACAACTTTTAAAACCCTACGTGGCTTAGGAGCAGGGTACCTTTGTGACTGTCTTTTGCCACCACATGCTTCCCAGCACCCAGTTAGATCCCACAGGGTCGGCCTGTTACGGGTTCTGTGGCTAAACAATGTTGGCTACCGGGTCCCCGAGCTAAGGCCTTCTCTGTGGTGGCACCGGCCCTCTGGAACCAACTACCTGTGAAGATTAGAACCATCCCTACCTTGTTGGCCTTCTGCACAGCCACTAAGACCTGGCTCTGTCGGC
>JANHGC010000887.1:28358-38378 GCA_027560395.1 Boaedon fuliginosus
AGCTTGCAAATAAAGTAGAAAGCAGTTAAATCTTCAGTGACTGCAAATTTTATACTAAAAGTTCCAAAAGTATGGCAAAGGTTTGCATGGTAACCAAATCATTGACATATCCATGAGCCCCTCATCATAAACCAAGAACATCCAACAGAAAAAGAGCAGGGGAGGGGAGATGAAAAAAAAGCAACACACATTAACTATATGAATAATGAAAGTAATTCTAGACCACAGGTCAGCAGAAAAGGTCTCCCTTATCTACTGAAAAGTGGCCAGGATCAGTGGCTTGTGGTTACATTGATGCTCAGCATCTCATTCATACACTGATCGCATTCAGCTTGCACCCTAATGGCAACAGATCCATGCAAACAAAACTGGATCTCATTGTATTTCTATTAGTATTTCTTGCCAATCTAAAGGCAGGTACTTCCACTTTTTTTTTCCTGTTTCTTTTCCTCCATTAAAACAGCCTAGAGAACCAGCTGCCTCAGGGAAATGGAAGGGAATTGAACCCCGCCAACACAGACAGACCTTATGTATGGAGAAGGTACATAACCTCTGGCAGTGTAAAAAATGGGTGCCTGCTTCAGTAATTTAACCAATTCTTATGTATGGACTCAGGTGGAAGCCCCACACTCCCCGTCCACAGCAAACATTCCTACAATAATTTCTAAACCTAGTTTTCCTTTCCCTCACAAAAGTTTGTTTGAAACAGAAAACTGTCATCTTTGCCATGGCCTAGAATCAACCTAACTTTGCTCTTAGGAATTCTAATATTAGAGTAAAAGAAATTGTTCTTACCTGTACTGTATTGCCAGCCATGCTGTAATGGCAATCCCCATAAGATATTGTTGAAATTGTTAGGGCCAAGTTCACTGAAATATTTAGCTGAAGATTTGAGCAAGATCTTATACATTCCCATTCTCTCTAAGTAATTCCAGGCGTTGATGACTATCTTGTGATTTTGGATGGGATAATCTTCAAAGTTTCCAGGCACTAAATGCCAGAGTGCAGGGAACATGTCTTCAGAAACTTGGGGTTGTGTTTGTAGATGAGCTGGACTGGGGACCTCCATGCCAAGAAGGAAAAGAGTGAGATAGTAGAAGTGTTTTCTCAGAAAAATATCTCCCATGCTGAACAGCAGTGGCATGCTTCTAGACATCCCAGCATGTGGAAGGTACTTTAAAAAGCTACAGGCCACACCTACTCCCTAGGAAAATCACTAGGATTCTCTTTTACTCCACCCTATGGTACATTGTTTCTCAAATTTCATTAAAAGTCATCAGCTTCATGACATGCATAGAATGACTAGACTAATGGAGGATTTAAATTGAGATTATATAATTATATATTATTATATAATATAATTATATAATTGGATATAATATAGAATTAGAGATTATAGAATCTTCTATAAAATGTATAGATAGCACTTACAACCTGCTAGGTTGGATACGTCCCTGGATACGTTTGGCTAGAAATAGACTGTAGCTTTAAGGCAAGAATGGCGTCGGCCAGGAGAAGAATAAATGCTTGCAAGGAGCATCCAGTTCCTGACACCAACTTCATTTTGTTTTTGTTTCTAGTAGTTCTGTATGTATGTTAGTAAACAGAGTTTCTGTTCCAATCAAACCTGATTTGTGGTTCTTCACTTCGTCTTACTATGCATCACTACCGCTGCCTGACAGTAAGTTGGTGTCCCCAAACCTCGACCTTGAGTATGAGTCCAGGAGTGATTACAAAGCCATTTTTTGAGCTTTTTCAACACCTTGGCTGCTTGGGTCGGCCAAGCTACCACATGATATCGTGCTTCTAGGAGTGAGCTAGTGTTCGGGGCAGGATGGAGTTGGAGGGGGATAAGGAGGAGAGACAGCAGGAGCAAGAGATGGTGAAGACACCCAGAGGAGGAGGCGTGTATGGCGCCTTTCATGGGGTGGCTGCGGGCGCAGGGAAGAAGGAGGAAGGTGCCGAGGGAGAGGTGCTGAGGGAGAGGTGGGCAGTGAAGAGGGTGAAGAATGCCACCAGAAAAAAGAGGTTGTGCAACAGAAGATCAGGGAGGCGGAGGTGCTTGAAGAGGAGGCAACTAGAGAAGGGCAGAAGGGGAAGAAGCACCATTTGAAATTCATCCCAGCAGGACAGAGTACCGTGTTAGCTCAGCCCACAAGGAGAGCAACGCCCAAAACTGTTTGAGGTGAATGAAGGGAGAGGTGACAGAATATAGATGATGATCATAGTAGAACAACCAATGTGGGGGAGGCAATTTTAATAAAAATAATAGTGTCCCAATAATAAGATGATGATGATGATGACTGACTGATGTGTGATTGTGTATTTAAAATTTTAATTATATTGTATTGTTACTGTATTTTAACTGTTGTAAGCCACCTCGAGTTCCCCTTGACTGGGGAAGAGAGGCGGGGTATAAATCTAATAAAATAAATAAATAAATAAATAAATCTTAGAAATCTTAAAAGAAAAGTTCAAAAGAAGTAGATATATGTCTATGAGAGGGGTTGGGTTGGAACGGGAGTCACGACCGGTGGCACATGGGGTGACTCCAGCATATGGGAGACATACATTCCTAGTTGGTATGAGAGATCTAGGAATTAGTTTCATTAGAAGACCCGGCCCCGACAAGAGTGCCAGAAGAGTATATCAGCCCAATTAGAGGACCTCCATCAGTGGCGGGAAGAGGCTTTGGAGGGGGAGAAGCAGCAATGGAATCTGTGGGGTCTCCCTGCTATACGGGCCACCTTTAATGGCGATCCTGACAAATTGACCTTGTTTTTAAGCCAAGTTCTTATTTATATGGAGCAGTATGAGGAAGGATATGCTTCGGAATGGGATATGGTGGTAGGGTTACTGCCACTCTAGAAGGAGATGCTGCTGCTTGGGTGGCTAGTCTCCACAAAAGGCATGTTTGGGAGCTAGGGATGCTTTATGTAGTCATTTTGATGCCCACACAGGAATACAGCATAGTGAAGAGGCCATATTGGCTTTAAAACAGAAAGTACACCCTATAAAAGAACACATTTGTGAATTTAGTTGTTGATGGGAAACCTGCTGACATGGCTTGAAAGCCTCTTTGTATTTTATTTTGGCAATGGACTTGACACTGAACTTCAACAAGCCTGTTTATATCAGGGCCTGAAGCCGGAATTGGCTGAATGATTTCAGGCAGCTACTGAACTGGAGGCAGGTCTTCAGAGATTTCATAAATCTAACATAATACAGGGCCCAGGGCTGGAATGGGAAGAGGGATTTGGCATGGCATGGGACGTGGTCAAGCAACATCAACACCAGGTAGAGTGCCGTTACGGTGCTTTAATTGCCAAGGGCTCGGTCATAGAGCACTTGAATGTCCTCAAAACAATTGTGGCTCTATTACCCAGAGCCCAAGCAGTTCAATCCCATGAGGAATGGCGTAGGAAGTATTCTGGGTCATCAAGTCAATCAAGGAAAGCATCACAGTCTATGGAGCAGTGAACCCCTGAACCTGCAACGAGTGTGACTGTTGAGCCAAGTGAAGTTGAATTAAGTGATGAGGATGATGACCCTATGGTGAGTGATCCCATTGCCCCCTTTTCTATTGACATTCAACTTGGTCCATTAAGTGGGACAGATAGGGTAAAGATGGGAGATCTTATTGATGCCGGATGTACACAATGCATTATTAGTACAGAATTAGTTACGAGACTGGGGTTGCGAATATAAGTAATGGCTCAGCCTATGGTTTTTGAACAGATGGACAGATCTTTATTAGGAGGTAAACCAGCAACCTGGGTGACTGAAGTAATGAAGTTAACAATGACAACTCATTCGGAGAAAATACGTTTCATTGTGGGCCCTAAAATGTCTAATCTACTGATTTTGGGCCTATTTTGGCTGAATAAATGGTAGCCTATGATCTGGTTGGAAGAGGGTTACAGGAGATTACGATTTAAATCCAGATCTATATCAGTACCAGAGTCTATTTCATCAGTCAGTACTATTGAGACCGAACAGGAAGGAATAGCAGTGGAATATAAGGATCTATCACCAGTCTTTAGTGAAAAAGAATGTGATGTATTACCACCACACCAGGATAGTGACTGTGCTATAGATTTAATACCCGGAGCACAGTTATCAAAGCCTTGTATGCATGCGATGACGCCTGCTGCATTAGCTGAAATGAGACAATACTTAGATAAAAATCTAGCTCGAAGGTTCATAGCCCCAAGTACATCGAATATGGCCACTCTGGTATTCCAAGGAAAGAAGGATAGAGGTCTTCGATTGTATGTGGATTATAGAGGCCTGAATTCTATTTGTGTGGAACCTCTGTACCCCCCTTCCACTGATGAAGGATTTACTGGCAATGTTATCCACTGGGAGGTTGTTTTCCCATTTAGACCTATGAGAGGCATACTATAGAGTAACAGTGAGACAAGGGGATAAATGGAAAACATCGTTTAACTGCCCTCTTGGAAGTTTTAAGTTCCGAATAATGCCTTTCAGCCTGAAAGGTGCTTGCACCATGTTTATGAGACTTATTAATACTGTGTTTCATGACTTGTTATACCGAGGCATGTTAGTTTATTTGGATGATATATTAATATACACTAATGCGTTAGAAGAACATGTGGATTTGGTTCAAGAGGTGTTAAAACGATTATGGAAAGAGCATCTTTATGTGAAGTTGTCCAAATGTTCCTTCCATCAGGATAAATTGGATTATCTGGGTTATCGAATATCGCAGAAGGGGATAGAAATGGATCCAATGAAGATAGAGGCCATTTTAAATTGGAAGGAACTGCAAACAAAGATACAGCTGCAAAGTTTTTTAGGGTTTGTGAATTTATATCAACACTTTATCCCTCATTTTACAAGAATAGCTCTACCTCTAACCAATTTGTTAAAAACAATACATGTGGTCACCCCTCCTAACCCTAGTCAGAAGTTGGATTGGGGCCTATGTGTAGTAAACTATTCGAAGATCTGAAATACCACTTTTCTACTGACCCCATATTGAAGCATCCCAATCCTGACCTTGATTACATAGTCCAAGTAGATGCTAGCAACGTAACATTAGGAGGTGTGCTGTTGCAATTCTATGATATTGGGCATTTATATCCTTGTGCATACACCTCCCATAAACTTACTCCCATGGAATGGAAGTGGGCAGCTTGGGAAAAGGAGGCATTCGCAGTACATTGGGCATTAACAACATGGAGACATCTGTTGGAAGGGAGTAAAAATGAGTTTGAGGTATGGACAGATCACCAAAACCTATTAGCACTTCAGAAAAGTAGGAAATTATCATCCAAGCAAGTTAGGTTTGCGTTCAAATACATTGAAGGAGGACAGAATTTCTTAGCCGATGCATTATCCAGAAAGCCCCAATTCCAGTCACTAAAGGAGGAAGTAATTTGCCTGTTTTACCCACATGCCCATGGATAGTAGTAGTAAAGTAGTGAGGGTTCACGAGTCACTACAACAAATAGTTAAAGATAATTTGGGTTCAGATACATGGTGGAACACAAATAGGGACATCTTAATTGCCAGAGATGGTTTGGCTTGGACATCAAATAACAGGATATATGTGCCAGCATCTTGCAGGGATAAAGTGTTGCATCAATATCATGATAGTAAAACCACCAGTCATTTTGGTTTTCTGAAGACCTTACGTCTAATCAGGTGTTATTTCTGGTGGCTTAATATATGAAGAGATATTGAATTCTATTGTAAGAAATGTGAAATTTGTGCTAAAACCAAAGTCAGGCCAGGTAAACCATTTGGGCTGTTACAGTCAGTGGCAAATCCAACTATGTCATGGAGTGAAATTGGCATGGATTTTATAGTTGATTTACTGCCAAGTAAAGGATACATGATAATTCTGTCAATTATAGACCTATTTTCAAAGCAGGCCCATTTTGTTCCATGCAAGAAATTACCTTCGGCTAAACAATTGGCACTTATCTTTTGACATAATGTATATAGACTGCATGGAGTGCCCCACCGGATTAACTGACCATGGTGTACAAATTATAGCTCAATTCTGGCAAGAGTTTCTGGCTTTGATAGGGTCATCTCAAGATCTTAGCTCAGGATATCCTCCAAACACAAATGGGGCTACAGAAAGGGTAAATGCCACAGTGAAACGGTACATATGCAGTTATGTTAACAGTAGACAGAATGATTGGGTTGAATTGTTACCATTTGCGGAAGCATCCTACAATAATGCTGTTCATAGCAGTACAGGGTACTCACCCTATTGTATAGTACATGTCATTGACTTCAGAGTGGTCCCTGAGTTCAGTAAACAGGAACCTGGTACAATGAAGGTGCAGAAGTGGGCTGACAAGATACCATAGGTATGGAAAGCAGTAAAACAAGCATTAGAAGAAGCTAAGAAGAAATACAAGACCTGGGCAGATAGAAGAAGAATAGAATACCCAATGTTGACAGTAGGTGCTTTCGTGTATTTATTCACTAAATATATTCAACATAGGAATCTGAATACAAAACTCAGACCAAAATATATAGGTCCCTTTCCAATAGAGAGGATTATAAACTCAGTAACCATGAGGCTAAGACTACCTCAATATTTGAGTAAACTGCATCCCACGTTTCATGTAAGTTAATAAAACCTGCAAAACTTGGACAATTTAAAGAACAACCTAAGGTAACCCCGGAAGAAGATGTAACCCAAGAAAAGGATGTGGAACATCATTATGAAATAGACGATATATTGGATGCTAGGAAGTTAAAAGGTGTAGTGCAATACTTAGTAAAGTGGAAAGGATATCCTGAAGAAGAAAGTACTTGGGTATCAGAACCATAGATTCCTTAGATGATTTCATCCACATAATCCAAACAAAAAATTTGTTTAAAACTATTTTTATTTAGGTATTTCAGTGGTAGGGGGAGACACCTTTCAGTGTTTGGATACATTTGGATGGAGAATAACCTGCAGCTTTAAGGCAAGAAGGGCGTTGGTCAGGAGAAGAATAAATGCTTGCAAGGAGCACCCAGTTCCTGACACCAGCTTCATTTTGTTTTCATTTCTAGTAGTTCCATATGTATGTTAGTAAAGAGAGTTTCTGTTCCAATCAAACCTGGTTTGTGGTTCTTCGCTTCGCCTTACTGCACATCACTATGCCTGACACTATGTTAGCTAAAATGTTTAGAAATATGTATAGCAAATGTTGGTACACAGGAGAGAAACAGTAGAAATAGTTCTCGACTTACAACTGGTTATTTAGTGATCTTTTGAAGTTATGACCAATGCGAGATTTATAACACAGATTTAAAGTTTTAATGGTTGGGGGAGTATGGTCATCTGATTAAACTTTAGTTGCTCAACAACACAAAACCATGTTTTATGATAATTTTCTTTAAAAAACAGCACTTCTTCTGGTTTTTGGCAAACTGCCCAGACTGTTTGGAGATTCTTTTACTCCACTCTTTGGTCTAGTGCGTTCCCCAAATTTCATTAAAAGGCATCAGTTTTGTGATATACAGATAAAGGTTAGACTAATGGAGATTTTAAAATGGGGTAATATAAAATGTATCAGCTATCAGCTGTTTATTGTATTTGCTACAATTGAAAACTGCTATTAGTTATTTGATACGTAGCAAGTAGTCCTTGCTTAATGACCGGTCAAAGTTCCAGTAAACCTCCCAAAACTACTTATAATCTGGTTCTGGACTTCTGATGGATGCATACCTCCAGGAATGGGTTCCTACCAGTTCGCTGGTTATGCGCTTCGTGTGACGCATGCCAATCGCCTGTCAAATGTGCACCACATTACAGTGGTGTTCTGTAAGCACTCTGACCCAACAGCTGCATCACACAGCTATTGGTAGGAACCCACCTCTGCACACCTCCCATCTGCAGTCACGTGAACAGACTTTGAACATTGCCAATCAGCCTACCTTTAACAAGCAATTCAGCATTCCTGTCACATGATTGTGATGTACAACATTTTTTGCTAGATTGATTTTTGTTCTACATGTATCTGAATAATTTATATCTCACCCAATTGCAAAAATGCAAGATGGCCAGTTCATAAAAATGGTTATAGGAGATTATATTATTATATAATTATTTATTTTATTTATTTATTTATTTGGATTTATACCCCGCCTCATTTCACTGGTCAAGGGGAACTCAAGGCGGCTTGAAGCAATAAAAAAACAATATATACAATTTAAAACATTACTAAACACATTCTCACTAACATTCATCTGAAGGGAGGGGTACATTAATTCCAGGCCTTCCGCCAGAGCCAGGTCTTAACGGCTTTACGGAAGGCCAGTAAGGTGGGGGTGGTCCTGACTTCAGCTGGGAGTTTGTTCCAGAGGGTCGGCACCGCCACAGAGAAGGCCTTAGCAATGGGACCCGCAGCTGACATTGTTTAGCTGATGGGACCCGCAACAGTCAGACTCTGTGGGACCTCACTGGGTGCTGGGAGGCATAAGGTAGCAGAAGGCGGTCTCGAAGGTACCCCACTCTTAAGCCATGTAGGGCTTTATAAGTTGTTACTAGCACCTTGAATTGCACCTGGAAGACTACTGGAAACCAATGCAGCTCACGGAGAATCGGTGTTATATGGGTGCACTGAGGTACACACTTGATCACTCGCATGGCCTCATTCTGCACCAGTTGAAGTCTCTGAGTGCTCTTCATGGGCAGACCCATGTAGAGCGCATTACAGTACTCAAAACGTGAGGTGACAAGAGCATGAGTGACCATGAGAAGAGCCTCCCGGTCCAGGAAAGGGCGCAACTGGTACAACAGGCGAACCTGCGCAAATCCAGGTTAACAAAACATTTATGTCTATGGAGATTCTCAATCATCCAAGTCATGATTGTCCCATGATTCTCCTGTGGTTGGAAAAGTACCTTTGGGACAACCATTCATTTAGCGACTGTTCAAAGTTACAATGGCACTGAAAAAAGTGGCTTATGACCATTTTCACACTTAACGACTGTTGCAGCATCCCCTTGGTCACGGGATAAAAATTTGGACACTTGGCAACTGGCATGTATTTATGATATTTAAATACATGTATTTGCAGACTCCCAGGGCCTTTTGATCACCTTTTGTAACCTTCCAATAAGCAAAGTCAACTTAAGAACCGCAACGATTCGCTTACCAACGGCGGCAAGAAAGGTCTTAAAATGGGGCAACATTCAGGTCACATCTGTCTTGCTCGGCCACTGACATTTTGGGCTCGGTTGTGGTCGTAAGTCAAGGACTACCTGACCTTCAGCAAATGTTCCAGCATTTCTGCCTTGTTGTTTCTTATCACTATTTGGGGGGTCACTTTTGGAACAGAAAGACGACATGGAGGCCATTCCAGGATACCTGTCGCTCCATCAGTCTTCTGATTCTTTAACTCTGAAGTGGACACCAAATCAGCTCATGAACGGGAACCTGGGGGATTCGGAACTGGAGAAGAGGTAAGACAGGGGTTTGCTTGCAGTGAAAGATTAAAGCGAAAGGCTAAAGGCCGCAAGGAAAAAAACGACACATAGATGTGCTCCTAGCCCCTAGCAAATTCCAAAGTATTTTCAGCAAAGCATCCTCATTAAATTACAAATTGCTCAAGAGCAACAGTGTGGGAAGAAAGCTGTGTTAATCTAGGATAGGAAAAAAAAAAAAAAAACCAGGAGTCCGCTAGCATCTGTTTCTCATTCACAAATTTTATTCAAAGCCACAAACATTTGGGACGGTTCGTCAGACTCTTAATGTTTCTCATCCATGGCATCTTTAAGAAGTTTGGACTTCAGTTCCCCAGCTGGGGAATTCTGGGAGTTGAAGTCCAGCCATCTTAAAGTTGCTAAGATTTTATTTATTTATTCATTCATTTATTATTTATTTATTACTTAAGCTTATATGCCCCCCTGCTCCTATAGGACTCCGGGCGGCTCACAGCAGTAAAAATACAACAGCACAATTAAGAATAGAGGAATACACTGTACGGCCTCAGAAATTAAGCTGATGTTATATTTAATAACAGCAGCAAGGTTACTAGTGAC
>JANHGC010000890.1:10974-32435 GCA_027560395.1 Boaedon fuliginosus
AATAAATAAATAAATAAATAAATAAATAAATAAATAAATAAATAAATAAATAAATAAATAAATAAATAAATAAACTGGCAGCAGAGTTAAGGTTCCACACACAGTCCCTTGTTCAATCTTCTCATCCACCTCACCTTATCCCAACACCTGGAGGAAAAGTCAGGTCTTAAGGCCCCAAAGGCGCTTTTTCAAAAGGCAACTGGACTTCATTTCACTCCCTGATCCAAGAACCTTCTTCAAAATTGGACTGAACTGAACTGAATTAGTTTCTTGGATAAGAAGAAAAATATCTTCAAGGGAAAACAAAAGTCCAGTTTCCTTTTGGAAAAGCACCTTTGGGACAAACCATGACTTGGTTGACTGAGAATTTCCATAGACATCTAGGTCTTAAAAGGCTCTTCAGAAGGCTTCAGAAGGTTTTTCTAACTTCAGCAGAAAGGGCTTTCCATAGGGCAGGGTCTGCCATGGAAAAAGCGCACTTCCTAGATCCCACAAGAGGGCCATGTTTTTAATCTACAAGGCTGTTGCTGAGGGCTTACTGCACATGTTCCCTGTTTCACCTAGCCAGACTAAAGCTGCAACAGGATGACTGTTCTTTGTTGTGTTGTGTTTTTTAACTGCTAGGGGAAAGTAGAACAGCTGGGAGACAAAAATAGAAATGAGTGACAAGCACTATAAGTGTCTCAGCAGATATCAAAGGCTAAGTAGCAGAAAGAAGGCATTGTAATCACCGACTGCTCCTGTTCCTTGAGATATGCGTACTTGCTTTTTCCCCTGACCCTTTTTTCTGCTGCAGTAGAATGTGTTTCTTTCATTAATTCTCTTTAGTGAAAGCACTGCAGCACTTGCTTTAGCTTCACCCAATTTTCTGAATAACCAGATGCAGCCATCATGATAAGCCAACGGTTTGGGAGGAGGAGAAGGAAGGTGAGTGAGGATTTGTGGTTTTAAGAATCAGGTGTTATAGTCAAGTTACAGGATAACAGTACTGAAGATTAACTACTAAGAGGATCTTACAACAGTCCTATTGTAGTATGCAGTTGGGAGGGAATATCTGGAGTAAAGAAACATGTTGGGCTAAAGTAACTGATGAAAATTGTACAAACTATCCCACTGTCAAAATAGGACTGAATCTTCCCTGCTATTGAAAGTTGGATTTCTATCTATGAGAGGATGTTATTAGCATCTATGTTTCCCCCCTATTTCTTTTTTTTTATTGTGTAGATCCCCATGGATGTAACGTGCTCTCTTCATAATGTACTTGTACAGTCTCACTAGGTTTCTTTTAATAGATGATGTAAAGACTAGAGCGGTCAAGGAGGAAATGAAAAGCTTGACACTCCTCATAGCTGTTTTGTAAACATTGCCCATCTACAGCCAGGCTAGGGTGAAAAACAGAATACAAACAATCCAAAAAGCACACACACACACACACACGCACACACACACACACACATTCTGGCTTTAACACCAGGCTGGAAGCTAGGAGACTGAGTTTTAGTACTGCCTAGGCACAAAGCCCTCCAGATAACCTTGGGCCAGTTATTTTCTCTCAGCCTTAGGAAGAAGAAAAGGAAAAACAACTTCTAGTACCTTGCAAAGAAGACCGTTGCCAGAAGTCAATGCTGAGTCAAAAACACAAATAACTGTCCATCTATCATCCAACTATCTGTCTGTCTGTCTATTTACCTATCTCATGAGATACATGTATGAAATGAATCTCATTCTGAAATGATACATCAGCTGAGGAAGAGTTCAAGAACACAGTATGGACCAGAAAAGCCTGGGCCATGGCCTCTTCCCAGTCATGCAGTTTTCTGGCTAACTTTGAAGACCAATTGGCTGTGGGTATTGCCGTCCCCGGGGTCCAGTTGATTATCCATCTCTTACACTGGGGGGAGACAAATTACTCCCCGCAGAATGGGAGCGCAACTTGGGGGTTCTCTTGGATCCACAGCTTCAATTGGATGGCCATCTTTCAGCTGCGGCCAAGAGTGCCTATGCTGCACCAGTTGCACCCTTTCCTGGACCAGGAGGCTCTTCTCACGGTTACTCATGCCCGCTTTACCTCACGATTGGACTACTGTAATGCGCTTTACATGGGGCTGCCCATAAAGAGCACTCGAAGACTTCGACTGGTACAAAATGCGGCCGCGCAAGTGATCGAGACTGTACCTCAGTGCTCCTGTATAACACCGATCCTTCGTGAGCTGCATTGTTTGTTAGTGGTCTTCCAAGTGCGATTCAAGGTGCTAGTAACAACTTTTAAAGCCCTACATGGCTTAGGAGCAGGGTACCTTTGAGACCCCCTTCTGCTACCGTATGTCTCCCAGCACCCAGTTAGATCCCACAGAGTTGGCCTACTATGGGTCCTGTCAGCCAAACAATGTCGGCTGGCAGGCCCCCGTGCTAAGGCCTTCTCTGTGGCAGCGCTGACCCTATGGAACCAGCTCCCTGTTGAGATCAGGACCATCCCCACTCTACTGTCCTTCCGTAAAGCTACAAAGACCTCGCTCTGGCGGAAGGCCTGGAATCAATGTGGCCCCCTTGGATGATTGTCAATGTAGTTGCTTTTTACCTTTGTATATTGTATATTTTATTGTTGTAAGCCGCCTCGAGTTCCCCTTGACCGGGGAAATGAGATGGGGTATAAATCCAAAAAAATAAATAAATAAAATAGTAGAAAGTTAAACAAAGGTATCTTCTTTGGGTTGTCTGGGAATGTCCCCAGGACATGTATAGAGAAAAAAAGACAGTTTTTACTATGCAGAAATAACAATGACCTTCTACTTTTGTTTGTTTGGGAAAGCTTTGAGAAGGACTTTGCCACACCATTCCAAAATTCCCAGTAAATTAGAATGTTAAACAAGACTGATGGGGCAGAAGAAGCAACCGTACTATTTCATTTCACTTTATTAAGATTAAATCTACTTTAGCTTTTGTCTGCCCCATCATTTCTTAGTATATATCCCCAGCATGCCATTCAAAGTGTAAGTAGTTTGGGACACATGCACTTGCATACACACCGTGTCATCCCTGCCAGTCATTACTGGCTTCATATCCAATCACACTAAATTGATCTGCTCATCTCTCCATCTCCTCCCCCTCCTTTTTTTTAATACAAATGTGTTTGCTTTACTGCAGACTGCCACATTCTAAATGAAATGTTTCCTACTCACTTTGGAGGTATTCTAGCAGACTCCCATGTCTCATCAGCTCTGTAACAATATAAATTGGATCCTGTAAAGTGCAAACAGCATAGAGCTGTATAAGCTTAGGGTGTCTCAAATTCTTCATTATCTGTGCCTCCCTGAGGAAGTCTTTTGGATCCATTGAACCTGAAATGAGAACAGCGGCGAAAGAAAATTAGTGTGTGTTATTAAGGGCTATTCTGGTTTGCCCCACAGTCTTGTGGAAATAACCAGGGATATTGTCTGCCTCTTTGCTAGTCAGCATAGATAGCAATGCAAATCCCCCCTACATAATTCAGATATGGAATTTATGAAATGGAAATAGCAAAGGAGAACACGTTGCTTTTTGCCCCAAAAAGTGAATTCTAAAAAAAAACAAAAGAGCAATAGCAATTGTAGTTCTGGTCGTCCATCTTCCCTCTATCCCCACATAAATGTTATTGGTTATTTATTTTATTTTATTTTATTTATACCCTGCCTTTCTTCCCTAACAAGGGAACACAAAGTGACTAACAACATTATACAAAACAATGTGATGGTAAAACTAATGTCCACAAAAACATTCAGTATAAAAGATTAAAAAACAGAAGACACACAATGACAAAGAATACTACACATTCATACAAGGGGTGTCAATTCCAGGCCCGCTGGCAGAGCCAGGTTTTCATGGCCCGCTAGCAGAGCCAGGTTATTACCAAAGATGAAATCACAGCAGTATTATTGCTGTTACTGTTCATCTGAATTGTCAGAATGGAAGCATGTTCAGAAAATGTGCAATAATTTTCAACATTTTAGCTATCCAAATTCAACCTCCACCCACAGATTTAATCCATAACAAAGATTTCCTCACCATCTTCAAGATATATTGTTATAGCTCATTGTATTTTGGAATTATTCTATTACATGTTATAATAACTATTTCAAGTTTTAGTATCAAGAAATGAAACACAGTGTTCTGCTGCCCCCTCATGCAGTAAATCCATGCCAGGGAAAATCAGATTTCACAACAATTTAGACAAGTAGACTAGATTAGTGTTGCATTGATTTTTTTTTCTACCTGTGTGTTGTCAATATAGTTCATTTAAGTAAGAATGAAATTCCTTTGTTGTTGTTATTGTTGTGGACGTGGGTGGGTTGGAAAGAAATGTGAATAGCTCCATTCTCTTGCATCACTATCACAGTCATGAAGCCAAAAGTATTTTAATTTTATTTAATTCATTTTGAATTCTTTATGCAATTGAATTCTTTATTCAATTGTAAACTTGCCCAAAAATAGTAACAATCCACTTGCAGATTTGTTTGTATTTTCAGGGATTGTTTTCTAACAAACACATATTCCAAATATTTGCAAATAATACACTTTTTGTATTTCTTTTTCTTCAATAAATCTTTTTAGCACTATTTCCATATCTGGAGCATCTATATGTCTTGGATTTTAGATTCCGTTTGGCTGGGAACTCTGAATTCTATCATTTCTGGGTCTACAAAAGTGAGGAAAGTTATCAGTTCAGTTTGGACAAAAATAATAAATAAATATATAAATAGAATGTGTTTAGCTATTCTAGTGGAAAGCCTTATTTAACTACTATAATCTTCTCCCGACCATTTACCGTGTAAAATCAGAATTCCACCTCTGCTTGACCCCCTCCTCTCTGTGGCAGCCCCTCTGGAACATATTGGAACATTGCTATCATGTCTCCTCTGGTCCTTCTCTTCACTAGACTAGCCATGCCCAGTTCCTACTACCATTCATCATGTTTTAGCCTCCAGTCCCCTAATTATCTTGGTTGCTCTTCTCTGCACTCTTTGCAGAGTCTCAACATATTTTTTATAGTGTGGTAACCAAAACTGGATGCAGTATTCTAGGTGTGGTCTTACTAAAGTATTACTACCTCGCTTGATTGTGATTGTATCCCTCTGTAAATGCAATTTAGGATTGCATTGGCTTTTTTGGCTGCCGCCACACACTAATGGATGGCTTTGTGGCATTGCTGAACTTCAAATCCAAGCATTCCTCACCACTGGCCTTCCTGGCAAGGACAGAAGGGATTTGGGTTCAGCAAAACTAGAGGGCTGCTTTTAATCTTCTTCTGCATTAGAGCCAAACTAAGATTTACAGAGGTGTGTAATTTTCCTTGTAGTCCTCAAAGTATTATTGAATGAGCAAATATAATATGGAGGTTTTTATATTAGCTCCTCAAACCCCTATGCTTAAAGATATTGTGGTTAGCTTTTAAAGTTATGCTTGGCACAATATGGTTAAAATCTATCCTATCTATCAGGCATTCTTACCAAATAATGACTAAAATCACACTGCCAGATACTTTCTACTCTTCTTTCCTTTACTAACCCTCCCTTCTTTTTAAAGGGCTTCAAGAAAATACATCAGCAATAAGAAAATTCAAGGTCAAACCTAGTATTGGAATGCATTAAAAATGTAAAATGGTTAAAATATATAATGAGTTAGGAGACTTACAAATGCAGTTGGCATGGTCTTCAAAAAAAAAAAATTACTCCAATGCTGATATATTAATCAAAGATCTCGCAAGTGCTTCATGGGACCAAAGCAAGTGCTTTGTTTCTATGAAGATTGGTGCCAGTTTAATTAGGCATGGTGTGTGTGTATCTGTGTGTGTCTGTGTGTGTGTCTGTGTGTGTCTGTGTGTGAGGTTAATTGAAGGCCTTTCTAGTTATAAAAGCTGCAGTTCAATCATTTGTCCTTTTTTATAACACTGGAAGGATCAAAGATCAATTTTTAAGCAAATGGAGAAAATGGCTAAATGACTTTATCGTGTGAAACTTTTCAAATGTGTAGCATTCAGGAATCCTAGAGATTATTATCCTTATGTTCTTTTTAAAATAAATAGTTCAGTTGCTCTCTGTGTTACAATTGCTCTCTATCCTACAGTATTTCTCAGTACTACAATAATTATTTAATTATGCCTATAAAATAGAGCAAGCATTTTGTTTTAAGCAAGTATTTAAAAAAATAATCAAAATGGAACCAATTCATGATATCTATTGCTTGAATAAATATAACTCTCACATTCAAACTCACTCTTCACTGTATAGTGCTATGAAATTTTTAGTTGAAAATTCTGAGCATCCATCTGATTCCTTTTTAAGGTTTTTTCTTTTTGCCTTCCATTTTGACAAAAAGAATTTGTCACTAAAAATCCCATGGTCAATATATCAGTTCTAACATTATTTGATTCCAAATAATGTCATGCCGCTAATTCCATTCAGAATTACTGAAAGAATTTAGGAATAGAATAGAACAGAACAGAAAAGAGCTAGAAGGGACCTTTGAGGTCTTCTAGTCCAGCCCTCTGCTCAAGCAGGAGAACCTATACCAATTCAAATAAGTGGCTGTCCATTCTCTTTTTGTTGTACCAATGTTGTTTTAATGCTGTAATGATTAAAGCAAGAGGAGCAGGTTCCTTCATTTCTACCTTCTACTGTTAATCCATGGGACATTTGCAGCAAGGAAGAAAAAAGTTCGACTTCATAAAATAAGCAGCACTTGCTGAAACTGTGCAGCTCTATTGCAATTTAAAGGAGGATAGGACTGAAAAGGCAAGGGGAGGATAATTCATCCAATCTGGGCAGAAATTGAAAAGATATGCACTGGGAGATCTAAGGACTAGATGTAGTAATGAGCTTCTGGGGAAGATAAGAGGGTAGGAAAACTTGGGATGATAAAAGTTGACTTAATGGATCAGCCATAAGTTACATTTTAAAAATGGTAGTTGCTAGTGAAAGATAGCAATAGCATTTAGACTTATATACTGTTTCACAGCCCTCTCTAAGCAGTTTAAAGAGTCAGCATATTGCTCCCAACAATCTGGGTCCTCATTTTACTCACCTTGGAAGGATGGAAGGCTAAGTCAACCTTGAGCTTGGTAAGGTTCGAACTGCCAAATTGCAGGCAGCCAGCAGTCAGCAGAAGTAGCCTGCAGTACTGCATTCTAACCACTGTGCCACCATGGCTCTTTAGATAAGAACATAGATTTTCTCATCCACTAGTTGCAAAATGGAGAGCAACACAGGACAGTGACCTGCTACTGGACGAGATGGAGCATGCCAGACACTATAGTGAATCAGAGCTAGGGCCATTGCTACATTAGAAGGAAGACCATCAACCTAAGTCTTAAGCTGGTTTAGCAGAAGTATAGGATGAGATCTGTTCCCACAAGAAATAGTGGGCAACTTATATGGATTGATGATGGGAAATAATATGTGTGAATTGCACATAGTCACTTCAGGCTGCTGAACCAGAAGTTCATAACAAAGCAAACTATATTAAGTAGTTAGTGCATATTAATATTATTATGTTTTCTTACTTGTAAGGAATTGATTTTTGTTTACTTTTATACCTCAGAAGTCAAAGCCTTGGGAGCCTTGAGAGGTAGGGAAGAACAGGTAGAGTGACTGTATACTTTTCTGCTTTTTGCTTTATGTCTAATGCTGTCAAATGCCTTGGTCTGAATCCTGATTATTAGGAAAAAAGGGTATAATATAAAATGTCAATCAAAAGTCTTGCTACCTTAAGAGAAACTGAAAATTTTGCTTAGCAATGTTTATATTACACATTTCTCCTTGATAAGGAAATGAAGTAAAATGCACAGGACAATACTGTACGTAGTACAGCTAGTACTACAAAACAGCTGTATAATACGACTAATATTTATTTATTCATTCATTCATCTAATTTATATGGCCGGCTATTTATTCAAGGGACTCTGAGTAGTGTATAAAATAAAGAGACTTTCATTAAAAGCAAAAACTAAACATTAAAATTGCATCAAAGTTAAATAAAAACATGAAATCATTAGACTCAGAGATCTATGTCAGTGCTCTCATGCTGGTATCCTCACCCCAATGTGGAAAAATCTAGTCTTCACACCCTTGAAAAGCCAACAGAGCCCATATTTCTTTAATTTCAATAATTAAAACACCACCAGATAATACCAACTTTAATTTTAAATCATTGCTGTTTATTTTTATTTTTAGAGAAGTGAACGTATTAATTTAGTGAAAACCCACTTGCAAATATAAAGTAGCCTAAGGAAACTTTCACAGAGTTAACAATTTTACCTTCTAAAACTCAAATGTTCACTTCAGCCCTGCCATCCTCACAACTCTATCAGTTCTTCTATCAGCCAACCAGAAGCAGAGCTTTCTTCAACCACTTAACAGGCACAAAAATTAGCATCCAGCTAACACCTTATGCACCCTTGTTCTTTGCCTTGACATTGTTGTTTGTGCAGCAGAAGAAAGAAAACACAACATGCTCTTCCTCTCAAGTTCAAAAACCTTTTGAAATGGTGTTAAAGCACCAGGACACTTCGATTTTGCCAGAGAGAGGAGAAAGCTGTACAGCTGGGATGCTGTCTGAGTTTTCACCATTGGGGGAAAAATGATCAACCTATAGGTCAAAAATTAAAATTGCGAAATCATCTTTGCAGCATCAACACTAGAACTGAATTGGATGTTTAAAGGGTTTAGCTGCAGAAGTGCTTATGATGTTGACAACATCAGGGCTGTGTGATTGTCTAAGAAAATTACAGAAGGGTTCAACATACCTGGTTTTAATGTTTTGACTGCCACTGGTGTTCTGTTATTCCATAATCCTTCCCAGACCTCACCAAATTGCCCGGAACCCAATCTGTTTAAAAGTTGTAGAGAATTTCGGTCAATCTCCCAGTGATCTACAGTTTGATATGATAAATCATATGGAGTTGGGATTTCTGTCTGAATAGAAATAAAACAGCATACATAAACATCCATTTTTGCTTTGTCTAAGTATGCCAAAATGGCAACCTTTGCAGGTTTTCATTAATAATCAGTCCTGTAAACAAAAAATTTTGGACAACAAATAAAGCCACGCTTTTAACAAAGAGATGACTATTTTTACAATGACTTTCTACTGTAAAGACAGCATGTTGCCTTGCTGAAAGTCTCATTTTACTAAAGCAGCATGAAACAGTTGCTTTGAGCACTAACTTCCAGCAGGGAATGCTATGTTCTTATTGTCACACTCTTCGTTTTATGCTTTTTATTTTAAATGTGTTTCACTTCAAAGCCAGAAAATATTCATTCTCAATGTTTTCAAATTCAAAAATATCTAGGATGAGTCATGTGTGTTGGGGTGCTTCCAGACAGATGGCTCCTAACATCCTCCTTTCCCCCCACCCCAGTTTTACTGGTGAGATGTTCCATATTTATTTCCATAGCAGAATTGTTTTCCTATCAAGAAACAAATGGAAAAGGTGGGAAAGCTGAGATGGTTCCAGATAGAGGATCATGTCTGAATCCTCTATAAAATTTGATAAAGGGAACAGGATGATGACTTGACTGGGTGATTTAAATTCATCCATAGGTTTTATTGACATCCTTCATAATATGGGACTAGAGGTAAGGGATGAGTACTCATTGTTTATGGCAGAAGATTATATTGGGTTCTTCAGTTGCCATGACAACATTGAAGCCATCATTTCATTATTCATTCCTGAGCTTCTGGAGTCCTCTCAGGGCTCCCTTCACCTCATGGCATTGACACGGGTGTGGAGATGCAGCAAAATTCCTGCACAATCTGAAGATTTTTTATATTAAGCCTTAAAGTATATGTGAGAATAGTGCAATTGCTCTTTTCTTTGAAACAAGAGAAGAGCTTGGTCAAGACAATCAATACTTGGTGTAGAAACCAATGATCTCCAGGGAAAAAAATCAGCCTATCTTCAATCCACAGAGTATAAAGTCTGAATTAATTATTTCTACTTAATAAATCATGGAGAAAATCTATCTATGTGGTTGCTAGGACTCGAAAACGACTTGATGGCAGATAATCAATCAAACAATTAATCACTTGATAAAACCCTGATATTTCTCAACTGATTTTCCTCTTTTCTGAAGACTAATTAAAAGTTGCACAAGCAACAAACACAAACTTTCCAGACTTTTTTTATATATATATAAAAGGTAGTTATTTATGCCTCCACGCATAACCTTCTTGTGCTACAATTTTATTAGATACACACACAGAATATCAGTAGTACTTTTTTGCAATTGTGGAAAGAATGAAGACAAAGTTATCAGATTCAGAGGTGGCAACAAAGGTGGCCAGCATTATGAAAAACAAGTTTTATGGGGAAAGTTTGAAGAAATTAGAACTGTTTGCCATGAATAAAAGGTTGCTAAGAAGATATGAAGAATTACTTAGAGATAAACACTGGAAGAGTTTATCTCTGGATATGCATTCAGCTGTTACCTATAGGTAGACAACAGCAATCTCTAGGGCATTTTCCCGCTGCAGAGTTATAGCACTATCCATCCATTCTGGAGTCAATAGAATGCTATACAGGTAGTCCTCGCCTTACAGCAGTTCATTTAGTGACTGTTCAAAGTTAGAATGGCACTGAAAAGGTGACATAGCCATTTTTCACGCTTATGACCATTGCAGCATCCCATTGGTCATGTAATTTACATTCAGATGCTTGACAACTGGTTTGCATTTACAACGGTTGCAGTGTCCCAGAATCATGTGATCACAGTTTGTAATTTTCTGAGAAGCAAAGTCAATGGGGAAGCCAGATTCACTTAACAACGGTGTTACTAATTTAACAACTTCTGTTAACAAATGTGGTTAAGTTAAGAAATTGCAAAATGGGGCAAAATTCACTGCACAAATTTCTTAACAAAATTCAATTGAAATTGAATACCATACTAAAATTGGATGTCAATACTTGTCCATCCAATCAAGAATAGAACTTAGCATCATCAAACAGATTGCCCTTTCTTTCAATCACCATCTTCATTACACGGAGATGTTCTTGGATTTATCAGTCACTAGAGGTGCAGGAAGCTCTGCTGTTCAGTCACTTTACATTACTTATGAGTAATGCTGATCATGTTATTCCTGAGAGATATGTAATCCTCTGGTAATTACTTCTACTTTGATCATTGCCTGCTTTGCTTATTGCATTGCACTTATTGCAACATGCTTGTGGCAAAGCCCATTATGCACTGAAAATGGTTTAGAATCTTCACTTATTCTGTAGCCAGAGTCCACTCAATGCAATTACAGTGTGACACTTCCACTAATCCATCTCTTAGATCAACTCAGAACACTGGTGACAAATTTTACATCCCTAAACAACTGGCATTATATTACCTTTTGAGGCCAGACTGTCTGAAGGCGGCTTTATCCCAACTCATAGCCAACTCACCATGGCCAACTTGCCATGGGACAACTCACTGTGGGACCAGAATTACACTAATATCAAAGAAATGGTGGAATAGAATCATGGAAGAGAGGATGCAAAAGGAGGGACAGAATGAAATGTGAATGACAAAAAATTAAAATAATTTTAATTTATTTTTAAAAAATTAAATTGAATTGTTAAATTGTCCTGCAGCAAGTTGATCGCGTGGCGAGTTGACCATTGGCAAGCTGTCCCATTCCACTGAAGAAATCCCTCTTTCACTTTTTAGCCTTGTTATCCTTCATGTAGGTCTACTCAATAAAGCAAGCAATAGCAGTGCTATATCACTTCTGCAAAATATCCCCTTCAAATAAGTTTGCTTGAAACCTACATTATGGTATTTCCTACAGTTCCTTTTTGTCCTTTATTTTTCCAGGCTACACACAGGCTATTATGTGTACCTTGTTGAGGGCTTCACCTTAGCTTCATCATAGGTTGTTTTATTCATACAATGGTAGATGACCTTCAACTGGGAGATAGATCAGGTATTATATTCAGCGGAAAAAGAATAATGGAGCACACCTACAAGATGAGGAATTCATGGCTATATGAGAGCAGGCATGGATGCGGTCACTAACTACAATCTGTCAACAGTGTGAGATAGTTCTAAACCACAGTTCTGGGATGCTTCAGGAAAAAAAAACTGTGTCAAAGACACATGAAATTCTCCCCTGGTAAGATTATTAGACTAAAGTATGTAATTTGGAGTACCACATTTCCATAAGAATATTGAAAGTGAGAAGGTGCGGACAACAAAAGTGATACAGAAACGTAAAGTCCTACCCTATAAGACAGGTTGGCTGAGGGCTAAAAAAAAACTTGAAGGTTCAGCCTGGAAAAAGGGAGGCAAAATATAAGTGTTTGGTTGTATAAAAAAGGTCTTACAGGGAAGATTGTGGAGAACTATTTTCCATCGCCAGAGAACCTAGGACTGGAAGTAATGGGTAAAAGTTTTAGTTATCTAGATTTCTTCCATATAAATTTTTATAAGGAGGAACTTACTGATTATGAATCTATACAACAGTGGAATAGTCTGCTAATAAAAATAATGGGCTTTCCATCTCTGGAGGGTTTTAGGAAAATGGCCATAAAACATGAATTAATAACTTAAGTTCTCTGGACAATTACAGGTAGGTCAAAACACAACTTATTTAATTAATCTGATAAATAACAAAAAAGGAGGAGGCATGGCAAGAATCATCTGGAAATCTTGGACTTTGCATATCCTGCACTGCATGAGGACTGGGTGTTTTTTTAATACAATATCCCTCAACTTGGACAGATTTATATTTTAATGTGAGCCAATCTAATTTATATTAGATCCAACTGTTAAACTCTGAGCACTATAGAACAAGATGTAAAAAAAAATGTGTCCTAGGAGAAATGTATATAAAAGGGCAGGTTTGTTTTCACCAAAATAAATATCAAAAGTGGATGAAGAAATAGCCTGTAAAAAAGAAACAAAATGTATTTGCTTATTCATTGCGCAACTCTGCAAAATGCAAGGAATTAATCATCATGCTGTCTACCTTTCATAACAACTCTTTTGATTCAGTGAATCAAAAGACTATATGTGAACACATTCACCTCCTGATGCAATTGCTTTTGAAATGATCTATAATGAAGGAAAAGCTTCAGATATTCAACTAATAGATGATTTTGTTCAAGTGTTTCTTTTAGTATCTTGGAGATTAAAATATCCCTAGAATGAGGCAGGAGAAAGCCAGCAAGCTTTAAAGTATATTTAAGTATTGTCTCTACGACCCTGATCGGATCCATGGTTTCTGTTTTTAGGCACCACTTAGAGACAGGAAGAGTTATGAGCTTAGCGATTTCATCTCAATATAAGTTTATACTGTGACTTCATAAATCACACAGTGACACGCGTCTTTTCTGCCTCAATTGCACATTTATTTGCCCGAAATGATATGATGTTGAAATATCTAAGGAATGGAATGATGCAGTTAAGTGCATTTCTTAGAGCAATGATCACAGCATGTAGGGGAATCATACCTGTATTAACTCAATAATCAAATACTAATCTCTGTATTTTCAGGGGGAGAGGAGAAACATTCAGACTTACTGTACCTTTATGCAAGGCCTCCCAAGCCTTACACACAGCCCATCACTGGATTTACTGTAGTGCGTGACAAAATCATTCAAAGTGTGAAATGTTGCCCTCCGTGTCATAAAAAAATCACCGTTGTCCATTTGTTTGATTCGGTAGTGCTTTACGGTTGCTCCATCCCGAACTAAGAAAATAAAAGGATACAAAAATACCATCTCTTGGTTTTCCAACACCTACAAAGAAATCAGAGAAGGCTGTCGTGTAGTCCTCCTCCACAATGGCTTATAAAAACTGAGTCCTTCAAGTGAGCTTCTACATCAGGGGTGTCAAACTTGATTTCATTGAGGGCCACATCAGGGTTATGTTTGACCTGGTGGGGGGCGGCAGGTGGTCATGGCCAGGTTGGACATGGCCAGCTCAATGTCACTTGTGTTGGGGATGTCTGTGGTGGCCTGGACAGGGTTGATCCGGTTTTGGCTGCCATGGCCTCCTACAGCATGCCAACAGGTTGTAGATCAGTGCCCAGTCGGCCAGTCCTTCGCTGTTTCCAGGGTGGCCCTGTGGGCTGGATCTAAGCATGGTAGACTTGAGGACTTGAGTTTGACACCCCTGATCCAGACTGTATAAATTTTAAACTTTTTTAAGGTTCCTTTCAATGTTTAATATGCAAAACATAGCATAATGAAAGGTCTAAACTTGCTGAAGGTAGGCAGATTATTGTATTGTGTACTGTAACCCCCCATTTTTGTTTTAATGAAATAATCCCTTGTCTTATTGTGTTATTGATTGCAGTAAATAGGTTCCTACAGTGCCTCTGGTCTCATTGGGATTTAATAGGTAAAGTACATATGTGTAGGGTCTTTATATATTGTTGTCCATCTTTAACAAGAATGTTAAAGGTGACTAATGTCATCAGTACTGAATCCTTATCAAATCCTTATTAAATATAATTGCTTGTTGGAATTCACTATATGATGAGCATTACCTTCTTTCCAGTAAAGTACACCAAACAGAATCTATTTCCACAGGATCTCATTGCCAAATAATTACAAAAGTCATGCCAGCATGATGAATCCATCATTATAGTCTCACTAAAATTGACAATTAAAATGGGAAGGAGTCTATATTAAAACAGCAGTCAAAAAGAAGTGCAATGAGATTCCTTTAATTTGCCAAGAAATGTATTCTAATTATTGTGCTTCCTATTATGGAGTCACATTGAATACGTTTGGACTTTCCTCTCAGTAGATCACACATAATCTTATATTTAATTGAATGATGCACATTTTACTGAAAGTCATCCACATTAATTCTTATTCTAAGAATAGCAACCCCTTTTATAGTTCCAGTTGCATAAAACTTTAAATAGCTGCTATTCGGAATTAATAGTTGGTACACAGTGATATTACAGTGACACAGATACAGGAACCAACATTTGGCAGACTGAGCTATCAATTGTTCCATAACTATTCTGGATTACAAAGGGCTAATAATGTCAAATGCAAAATCAAGAATTCAGACATCTGGTCGGTTACAATGCAATGAACTCCAGGACATCATATTTTAGCAGTGTCATATTATATTTCAGCTTGGACAAATCAGCTTTTATACAAAATAATATACATTGGAAATGTCAATATTTTAAAAAGGTCAATTTTCCAGGACACTTGGACATTTGTCTTTTCAAGAGAGTTCTCCATAAAGCCCAAAATAAAAAAATTGCATCCTGAAATAGCTGAGATAGAATCCATTAAATCAACATGTTAATGTGGTAAACAGAGATTAACAGAGATTAAGATTTTCTAAATTTATCAAAATGTTCATATAATAATAACAAACCAAAGGAAAAAAAGAAAAAAGTGCAAGGAAACAAAAAGCAAAGTTAAAAAAAACTATTTATTTATTTATTATTTATTTATTTGTATTTATACCCCGCCTCATTTCCCCAGTCAATCTAAATGATTCTTATCTTCTTTTCAACAGATAATTGCATTCTTATTGCTCACTCTGTTAAATATTTTACAAGTTTCTTTACCATTCTATTTAGTGCACATCTTTCTTAGTCTTTAAGATTAAGATTATAATCACATTATAACAGTGATACTTCCTGTAAAGCCCTTTTATAATAAACTAGAGCAATGGCTGGATATAAGCAGGATACTATTTCAAACCAAACCACAATATATAATATGTGGTTCAATAGTACTTAACTGTGAGAGGGACAAGTCCTAGTGGACAATCACTTAAATATGAGCCAGTAGTGTGCTGCAGCTGCCAAAAAAGCTACTGCTGTCCAAGAGGCATTAACAGAAGGACAGAATCAAGATCACGTGAATTGTTAGTATCACTTTATAGTACCTTGGTAAAACCACAGTTGGAATATTTCATCCTGTTTTGGTTGTCATGGTATATAAAAAAAGATGTTGAGACTATAGATAGAAAGAGTGCAGAGAAGAGAAATATAAAGGATTAGGGGGCTGGAGGCTAAAACATGTGAAGAATGGTTGCAGGAATTGGGTATTCTAGTTTAATGAAAAGAAAGACTAGGGGTGACATGATAGCAGTGATATCTAATGATATCTAAGGGGCTGCCACAAAGAAGAGGGTTCAACCTATTCTCCAAATTACCTGAAGGTAGAACAAGAAGCAATTGATGGAAGCTAATCAAGGAGAGAAGCAACCTAGAACTAAGGAGAAATTTCCTGATGGTTAAAACAATTAATCAGTGGAACAACTTGTCTGCAGAAGCTGTAGGCTCTCCAACACTGGAGGTTTTAAAAAAGAGATTGGACCACCATTTGTCTGAAATATTATAGCAATTAAACAGTGGAATGACTTGCCTCCAGAGGCTATAGGTGCTCCAACAGGGGGTTGGTCTGGAAGATCTCCAAGTTCCCTTCCTATTCTGTTATTCTGAAGTTGGCCAATATCTCTTAACCAACTCAACAGTACAAGATTGTTTGGAAATAAACATCAGATCTGAGAGGTCTCTTCTAAAACCTGAAAAGGTGTGCCAGGAAGACAACTCTGATCAATGCAGAATTCAAGACGTGCCATAAATTACAGGCAATCAGATTGTGAGTTGAATGTTGAAGGAAGACTTCTTAATGCTAATATTAGTCCAACAGTAGAACCAAGAAGGCACTGAATTCCTCTTTGCTGGATAGGATCAAGCAAAGCTGGACAACCATCTGTTACAAGTGTTTTAATTTGAATTTCTGAATAGAACAGAAGCTTGGATTTGGTGGCCTTTCCCATTTTATTATTCTGTTGTTTTTGTGATGCATACGACAAATTCAGTTTTTATATTCTTCCTGTGAGGGCTGGAGCTGCCATGTTGAAACAAAGAGCTTGAGACAGCATTAAATATGGTGCAGGTGTCCTTTATATCTGAGCCTGACTGGCAATAAATCTATTACCATATAATGGCTGAAAAATGTTGGAATAAACCCCTGGCTTGTTATTCAGTAGAACCTTGGGTCACGACTCTAATCTGTTCCAGGACTTCGGTCGTAACCTGATTTTATCATGATTGCAAGCAAGACTGACTGCGCATGCGCATGTAGAAAAAAAATGGCATGGAAGGGAAAATTGTCATGGCAGGGAAAATCGCCGTGGCTGTGTTTGGTTGGCACCCGAGGATGTGTTCGTGACCAGAGTGGAACATTTTGTGGATTTTTTGGTCGGCACCTGATTTGGTCGTCAACAGAAGTGTTCGTGACCTGAGGTTCCACTTTATATAGCTGTCTCCAGACTTGGCAACTTGAAGACTTATGGACTTCAACTCCCAGAAATCCCCAGGCAGCAATCTGCTAGAATATATAGTGTCTGTTATAGAGGCTTTTTGTATTTGTAACAAGAGCAACCCATCTGAGTCTTGTTCTTGCTAGTTCCCAAATACTTGTTGAGTTTCTAGGCACATGTACTAACATGCCTCTAGGGAAGCTATGGCTACATTTATCTTCACATAAGAACATGCAAACCACACTATAGGATTAAATCACACCTTCCAACCTTTTTCCAATCCATGGAAAACTATGGATCAGGTTGCTGACAACTTGCACCAACAGCAGAACCCCATAGTAATCTAGATGATGAACCAACAGATGATGAACCAAGAAATTGGATAGAAATTACCTCTACTGGTAATTCCCCTATCCTTCTGTCTAGGACCCAACAGTCAGAACAGGAACAGCATTTTGTTGATGAACATCTATCCAATCAGAATAGAGCTGGAAGAGATCTTGGAGGTCAACTAATCCAATCCCCTGCTCAAGCAGGAGACCCTATACTACTTCAGACAGGTGGCTGTCCAATCTTTTCTTAAAAACCTCCAGTGATGAAGCACCTACAACTTCTGAAGGCAAGATGATCCACTGGTTAATTGTTCTCATTGTTAGGAAGTTTCTCCTTAGTTCTAGATTGCTTCTCTCCTTGATTAGTTTCCATCCATTGTTTCTTGCCTTGCTTTCTGGTACTTTGGAAAATAAGTTGACCCCTTCTTTGTGGCAATTTACTTCCTTATCCAACAAATACAACAAGAATCATAACAAATCCACTCCCTTCATTATTTAGTATGACTAATGCATCTTTCAAATTTTCCCATGTATTGATTGTGTGTTGGATTTGTTATTAGCCTTTTATAGGAACCTGAAAATGGGCAATCACTCTCTTGCTACAGAACACCAAAAGTTGGGTTACATTTTATGTGACTAGCAAGGGCTACTTTTGAGAACCCATCACACATGTGAATGCCAAGTGCTTTTAAGTTCTATGTTCAGAATTATTTTGCCGATTGGAAGTTGTTACTTCAATGTAGGTTGGAATAAAAGAGTTTTGAATGAATAGTTTAAAGAGGGGGATATTAGTTGAAATTCAGAATGAGCTCATTCCTGGTGGCTTCAAAGCTAAAATAGCAGCTTGGACCTAACAGAGCTTTACTTTCTGTCTGGAAGAAGTTGTACCAAGCCTCAAAAGGTCAATATTTTTTATTTTGGATTGCCTATCAAGATATCTTTTATTTTGAAGCACCAAAGAGAGAGAGAGAGAGAGAGAGAGAGAGAGAGAGAAAGAGAGTCATACTTGTGGAAAGAGGTGCATTTTGCAAACAGATGTCCTAAATTGTCCAGATTGTCTAGATGATTTAGTTCAGGGCTCAGAGACAGGAATGTTAAACAATTTATCAAAGGCCAGACATTATTCACAGCTACATCATTAGTTAACATTTTTTGGACAAGCAGCATTTTCAGCCTCTCAGACACCTGAGATACTAGAACAATTTGTTAAAGCATTTTAAAATTAAAAAAACACCCTTATGATTAGCTTTTTATAGATATTTGGAACCACTAAACCAATTTGATGTGCAGATGCCAAGAAATGAGTGGAATAAAGAATTACAGGTTCCTACATTGTCCTAACTTCTATAGCAAGAGTGCCAATGGACTTCAAATTATGACTTACAAAACAAAAATAATATTTCAAATTTATTCAACTCCATTACATTTGTATAGAAAAGGAATGTCAAAGCCAGCATTTTATTGAAGATGTAATAAGGAAAATACTTCTTTAAAATATATGCTTTTACATTGACCTATACTTACTATGTTTAACAACTGGACAATGTAAATCGGGGGTGTCAAACTGATGGCCTGTGGGCCAGATGCATCATGTGCAGGCCACGCCCACTCCAGCTCTGCAAAGGCAAAATCATTGTGATAGGTCATGTGACATCATGTGATGTGATCGAGTTTGACACCTGGGATGGATTCTCCATGCCTTCTTTAAAAAAATACCATATTTTTCAGAGTATAAAACACACTTTTTCCACCTCCAAAAGTGGATGGAAATGTCTGTGCATCTTATACAGTGAATGTTGCCAAAGCCCTGTCCACCTGCCAGCCCCCACCCTTCGGCCTCTGCCTCCCAGCAATTTGCCTCCTTGCAGCAAACAGCCTGTTTCAACTTCAGCATAGCCTGATTAGCACAAGCCGCTGATGATTGGTAGGATCGGCCTTCGGACATCTTATACTCCCAAAAATATGGTACTTAATCCAAAGACAAAATTGGCTTTACTACATTTCATGAGGGGTTCTTGGTGCTCTCTAAGCTTGCTTGTTTTCTTGCAGACGTTTCATTACCCAAACTAGGTAACATCATCAGTGCTACTAAGGGGTGTGATTTGCTGTTAGTTTATATTCTGGTGGCTTGTCTGTCAGTGTTGGTGGAGGTGGCCTTAGAGATTGTTTGGTTGGGTTGTTTACTATGTTTCACTATTTGATAGATATGAAAGTAGATCTATTTTCTATACTTACTGCAATGCAGTAATTTGTGTCCACCTTTTAATTCTGCAATGGAAATCAATAAGTTTTAGATTGTTTATTTTTGAGAACACTGTATCCCTTATAACAGTTTTGGTATCCTTTCTCTAAATCCTAGATAAAGAGCATTTTAAATTTTTAGTTACTCATGGTATTACAATTGCAAAAGAGAAAATTCTTCTAATGCACTATAATGCATTTTTAAATGAAAAACTGCTTTTGGGAGAAGAAAGAAATGGAAGTAATTGCTGAATATATTTGAAATACTTCCATTCCCAGGTTGGGGTAACAAAGTGAAAAAATTGTATGTCATTTTAAACTGAGAATTCAATAGTTCCCACTTAATATACTGTATGTTCTAGCATAAGAATGTAAGTTTTAATTCATGATAAAAATAATTGTGTTACCGGTATTGTAGTTTGTCGCAGTCAGCCAGATGTTAAGATGTTAAGATTTGATTTGGCATTTTTATCCACCTATTACTATTCTGTTCACAACAATGTGAAGTCACAACTGTCAGTTCTTTAACTGTCATATGCATCCAATTTTCCCTAAGAACCTAGGATGTCCGCATATATCCATGTATAGATGCAAGCAGGTTGGCCTTTTGAAACTGACAGGTGGAAATGTTGTAAATGCATACATTTTCTAAGTTTCGTCCAAGATTTTTGTTATGACTCTAAAGTGTTCTAATAAACACTGGGTCTGCCACAGTCAGTTTATGCCATAATCATTCAGTTTCAATTATCAGATCTTAGTACCCTTCTTCAATTCTTTGTCTTCTATTATCCCCTAGAATTGCCACATCAATTATCCACACTTTCTTCTTTTCAACCACAGTTACATCTGGTATGTTGTGAGCCAAGACAATAAACTGTATTCACAAATCTCCCAATATTTTAACCTCCTCATTTTCAACTACTTTTTCCAACTATATGTTTCCTCTAATTTTTCATTTCTGGTACATAATTTTTACAGATGTTCCAGTGATTTTTTGGGGGGTGACTGTCTTATGATATTGTTTACAACCAGTTTGTGCAATCTTCTTGCGCAAGCTGAGTATACAATCTGCTGTTTCTTCTTCATTTGCATAATTTGCACTTTGAATCATTTGATGATTTTTCAATTCTGTCCTTGATTGTAGTAGTTTGAATAGCTTGCTCTTGAACAGCCAAAATCGAGCCTTCAGTTTCTTTTTTTAAATAATGGTCCAGCTGTAAGCCATTGCCAGGTTTTATCCACTGTCCACTGGATCTTTTGTACAAATTAACTATGTATACTGCTTTTCCTTGCCAGCTTTCTATTCATGTTTTTATTATCTTAGGAGCTCTGGTGGCATAGTGGTTAAAATGCAGTATTGTAGGCAAACTCTGCCCATAGGCTAGAGTTCAATTTGGATGGGGATTGAGGTTAACTCAGCCTACCATCCTCCCAAGCTCGGTAAAATGAGGACCCAATTTGTTGGGGGAAATATGCATTATTGTAAACTGCTCAGAGAGTGCTGTAAAGCACTATGGAGAGATATATCAATCTAAATTATATTGCCATACCCTGTTTCCCTGAAAATACGACCTCCCCTGAAAGTAAGACTTAGCTTGATTTTTACACATCCACCCAACAT
>JANHGC010000890.1:55784-66598 GCA_027560395.1 Boaedon fuliginosus
AGCTGTTTAATTCTGGGGATCCAGTTGTTTCCAATTGTTTCGTCTTGTCCCACTCTACCTCCAGCTGGAATCTCTCAGTCTATCTCCTGCACTTGCTTGTCTGAGGTGGTTCCAAGCTTTGTGGCCGCTATTAAGGCGCTGTCCTAGCCGATCCTCCGCGAGGAGTTCATGGGTGTTGAGGCGAGGGGTCTGCGTAACCCCTCTACCCCCCCACTCCCACACTCCTTTGTTCAGCTCTCCTCTGGGGAGATTTGTACCCTTTTAAGGGTCTTCAGATCGGTAGATCTGGGGCAAAGATGCAAGAGCTCACGGTTTTGCACCCAGATTCGCCGGAGGTCCACGCCGGTCTCGAGTATTTTTTCTAAGGCCTGCATTGCTACTCTAAAAAAATAACCAAGTGTTATTTTGTAGCATATTTTTTAACTGCTGGTTCCTTTGCTGTTGGTAGTAAATTGTAAAAGGCTGAAGCTATTTAGCACTTAATTGTCAGTTCTTAAAGGTGGTTGCTGCTGATCATTAATCTGGTTCAATTTATATTTTAAACTGAATACTATTTTTACTGCACTCCTCGACTTTTATTATGACAGCTTGCGGATAATTTGCATTTTCAGCTATCAGACTAGTGTCATCACCATGGCAGAGGCTATCAACAGTTCTTCCTCCAATTTTAATTTTCAGTTTCCCTCAATATATATTCAGCACATAAACTGAATAATTCAGCACATTCAGCTTTGTGTTACTCATTTGCCAAACTGGAGCCAGTTTGTTTCACCATAGTGAACTATAACTTTCTGACATGTGTTCAGGTGTCAAATGAGAACAAGAAAGTATTCCGAGGTTTCCACTTTCCAAAGAAGATTCCACAGTTGACTTGGTCAACACAATTGAAGACCTTTGTATAATCAGTAAATCTTTTTCTTTCTCTTTCTTTCCTCTTTCTTTTTTGCTTCCTCAGTTGTCTGGGCACGCTTCAGCAATAATCTCTCTTGTACTTTCGGCTTTTCTAAAGTCACTTTGAATTTCTGCCATTTCTTTTTCCATGTAGGGCCCGAATATGTTGGATAATGCTGAACATTATGTTGCTACGTGAAATTAAGAATATGTGATAGTTTGAACAATCTGCTAAATCTTTCTCTCTTTCTGAATTGGTATGTAGGCTAAGCTCTTCCACCCAGGTAGCCACTATTGTTTTCTAGATTTACTGGCAGTTTGCTTAGCTTTATTGATTCTTCTTCCATTGCTTGCCACATTTCTATGGATATTCCATCAATTCCTGTAGCCATTTAATTCATAATGATCTAACATCATCTTCTTAACATTAAAGGTTCTTCTAAATAGAGAATATCTTCTAAAGTATCTTAGATTTTCTAGGGAGTTAAGATACCAACATCTCTACTGTACAGAATTTTAGTACTTTCATCATTTTTCTTTCAACTACTTTGATGTTCCTTTAGCACACCAATTTAAGGTTGGAACCTATTTCTTAGACTGGAAATCTTTTGGAATATTTTTCTTATCCGGCTTCCATTTTTAACGTCTTTCCAGACATTAAAATCAGATAGGATTTCTGTGGGCTCTGCCTGGTGATAGCCATTGTTTTGGTTGTTTGAAAATTGTGATGGCAATGAAGTACCGCTAATAACTGAATTGACCAGGAATTAGTAAACTGATGTATCTCATTTCTATTTCCTAGACCACACAGCCCAAGTACATTTTTCTGCTTCCTATTTTCAATTTTAGCATTTCAGTCTCCAAATACAAGAAGCACAACTTGTTGGATGTTCTGTCAATTTCATTGTACAGCTGACATTGAAGACAACTTGGCACAAAATGCAGCTGCCCATCTGCCTGCCAATATTAGTTGGTTAACTCAAGATCTGTTCTACAGCAGCTCCACTGCTTACCAACAGATTCTGGCCCCATTCAAGGTCCTGGTGGCCAATGTTACCTTCAGGTTATCTTCTGCGAGTAAAATTTACATTACATAGTTTAGCAGAAAGTGTTCTGGGTGCCCAAAAGATTATACTGTGTGACTGAGACCCAAAGAATAATATTCTTGATAGCAGACCCCTCTCTGAAACATAATTTTCTTGATGTCTGCCTGGCCCCATCCTTCTGTTCTTCACAAATATGGCAGACAATCCTTTTCCAGAGGGCATTTAGACAATAAGATCTTCTTTGAGGTAATGGTTGTTTAATAGTTTACTGTTAATTGTTCCATTGTGGAATTATGAATGCATTTTATATATTGTAAGTCGTTTACTCATATATTATGAGTAAATGTTTTGAGTTACTCATAAATATGTGTAAATAAGTAATTAAATTTTAAATCTACTAGTTGCAACACGCAAGTCAACTACCAGAAGGAAAAGTTGATTCTAAGTGTACATCTTCATTTTTATTACTGATAGTATGATAGTATACTTCTGAATTTTGGTTGCGGATATGAACAAGAAGACACCAGTGGTCTATTTTGGTAAATCTGGCAGATAGGAACAAGCTAAGCTTCAGGGGTCTTGTTCTACTTTTCAACTATTCTGAAGTGGAAAGATATCAGGTGTAGCTTATCTGAAAGGTCTGTTCAGGAATAAAAGCTCTGCAATTCTATATATCTAGATGATGCCTGTTCAGTTAATATGCAAATCGCAGGGCACAAGTGACAAAACTCAAAGGGCTTTTCAAAAGTCAACTTTGTCTTCAATGCAAATCTTCATCCTCCGGTATGGGCGGATGCTTCATCGTCCGGTATCGGAAAGGACTGTGCATCCCGCCCTAGGCACCTTCAGCAATTAACATTTAAATCCGGTTCTGCTTCCAAATGAAACCCTGACCAGCGTTATGCGCTAGCTTTCCGCAACTTTCTCTTCCAAAACTCCCGGAGTTCGCGCTAGTTGGAAGTAAATACGATAAATAACTCTAGCTCTGAATGCCACCGCCGGTTCTCTAGCTTCCAGGCCTTGGAGGAAAGGTGAGGCGAAGCAAGTCGAGAGGATCAGCCTCTGCAGGAAACGGCCGCTGCCGTCGCATCACCAGTTTTAACACGCAGAGCCGAGCTGCAGTTTCCTTGCGGAACACGGGCAGGAAACCGCGCGCTTTGCTAGTTCCCGCCGCCGCTGCAGCCGCCGCCGCCGCCATGGCCCAGTTCTTCTCGCTGGCCGATTGCGAAGTGATCGGCTTCGATCTGGATCACACGCTGTGTCGCTACAACCTGGTGGAGAGCGCCCGGGTGAGTGGCGCAGTTGGAAGGCAGGCCGCCCGCCCGAGTTTAGCTCCGGCTGGGCTTGTTCGAATGGCCGCCTGGGTCCAGCAACCTCGCGCAATGTCACTGAGAAAGAGCCCCCGGGGAAAGCCCGTGCGACGATCGCCTGGTTGGCGGAGCTTCGCAGAGCAAGTCTTGGAGACTGGCTGTGTGGCTACTCTGGGTTAGGAGGAGGAGGAGGAGGATCTAGGTGCTAGCAAGCGTGGTCCAGCCCAAGGTTTGCACTGCCAGTATCATTGCCCGCAGCGAACGGCGCTCTGACGTCTTTTTGTGCTGCTGCAGTTAAAACCCGCAGTGGGGGACGGGGACCGACTAGCGTTATTTCAGGAAGCGGAAAGGGGCGCGAGAGTTTTGCCCGGTTTGAAAGTGGCCTTTCTAGGAGACCCAGTAATTTGGGGATGGGACACCTCCACCCAGGCTGTATTCTGCCCAAAACGCTTATAATGCCCGGAATTTATTTATTTATTTTATTGGATTTATACCCCGCCTCTCTTCCCCGGTCAAGGGGAACTCGAGGCGGAATTAAGCTGCACCGTATGAAAAAGCAACGAGCTTAATTTCGGAATGCCTAAGATTGTGCTATTTATATTGCAAGCTTCTGTATACTTCCACCAAATAGTAACTCCTGCCATATCCTGTCGGGTTTTGTTGTTGTTGCGGATAGGCTTTTTGATAGTAGTCTTTCAAAATGTATGTTCCCTCGGAAGTTGCATTATAGTTTATGTTATGGGGTTTACTCCCCAAGACAGCCTTGGCTGACAGCTTGTGTGTGCCTTCTATCAATGTTTCCAAACTGGTTTCTGAGTGTTACTACTGTACCTTGTAGTATTCAAATTGTAGATTCTATTTTTTAAAACTTTATATTTATATTAGCGTCATAGATATTGGTTTTTTAAATGCAGGATATTAAATGCAATTACGGTAGATAAAAACACACTGCAAGTGTGGCAATGTTTTATATATACAATTTGGGGAAAGAATTTTCAATTTGGTAAAATGGAAAATGTGTCATTTTGCCAGTCTCTTCCTCCCTCTTTTTGTTAAATCAGTGCATAAATGTCCAGACAAGCTGAACTACACCTTTCTTCATGTAATGCACAAGTGTCTCTCTGCAATAGTTCAAGCCCACTTCTGTTCTTAGATAAGGCTAAGGATGGGTAGCTTTTTCTGCAGATTGCTGAAGCAGCAAGGATTCCAGAGATCTTCTAATGAAAGTTAGAGGGTCATCACCCAATATGCAGTTCAAGTGTGCCTATACCAAGAAACTCACCACACCCAAAATCTAATATAAATAACTAGAATAAAATCTGCCCTTTAACTAATAAACTAGTACTAAAAACTTTTTCTAGCTGTTCAGTTTTCATGACTTCCTAAGAAAGAAACTCTGGAAAAGAGAATGCTGAGAGTTCCCTTTTCAGAGACCTATTAGATACAACTTCTGTAATCTAACTTCTACAGTTCTTTTACATGATGGCATAATTCTTAAATCAGTCATCGGATTTTATGTATTCTTACACAAGAGTAAGTCCCAGGTTGGGCTTGGTTTTACATACAGTAACATTCCTGGGTTTGTCAAAAATAATGAAACAAATAACCATACATGGAATTTATGTTGATGGTTATTTAATGAGCCTTGGCTCATGTATTTTAACCAGTTCGCTATGTAAATATAATACTCCATTTTAAACTGTGAACTGATTTCAGCTGCCATTAGGATTAGAACACCCCGAGGGTAGAATCCTGACATTTTTGAATTTGTTGCTAAGAACGAGATCATTAAAAGCTCATCTACATTGCTGATGTTTTTACATACAGAACATTAATTCTGTTGCTCATAAGATCCTGAAAGTGATCCTGAAGTGTGTCTCAATATAATTTTGCACAGCATTAACCTTTTTTTTAATTTGTAGCTTATATATGACAGCTTCGCTCAGTACATGGTGAAACAAAAAGGATATGATAAGGAACTTCTGAATGTGATGCCTGAAAATTGGGATTTCTGGTCAGTGATTTTTCTTAATTACCTTCAGTTTCCTTTGTAGTTGCTTCTGGAAGAAGAGCCTGCCTGTATTTAAAAGTTATTAACCAAGCAAGTCTCTCAGAAGCAAGTATACCCAATTAAGTTTGATATAATTTATTCTATGGAAGAACATATATGATTGTAACTGATGCTGATACTGTTGGGCTATATCCTGCTTCCATATTTTCTCCATATTTACCCTGATTTCCTGGATGTAAGTGTTTCTTTGATTTTGCTATGCTAAAAATTCAGCATGTACAATGGATTTCTAATGCACATGAATTCTCATCCCATCCTTTGAGTAACTGGGATTTCCCCTCCTTCATTCTCTGCCAGCCTTACAATAAATAAGTAAGCCTTTCTCTGCAGCCTTTAAATGAGGCTGAATGAAGCAGCCTTCCTTTTCATTGCCTTGTTATAGAAATAGAGTGAATGGGAGCGTGTTCCAGTCAACCATCCTTTTCTTGTTTTCTTTCTCTTTCTGACGCTTTATTTTTAACTAGCTAATTACCTGGGTAATTAACTAGCTTCTCCCGGGTATAGTGGTTGCAGCAACCACCTCCGGCACTGTTGTGCTCCCCCTTCCTTCTAGATATTACATTTCCCACCCCCAGCCCCCTGACTACACAGGCCGAATCTCCTCCCTCCGCTTCCAGCTCGTGCTCAGCCCCGGAGTTTTGAAAGGCCCAACGGTAAACATAAGTTTGATCCTGCCTCCTCTGTCGCAGCTCGGTGCCGTTCCGCTGCCTCCTCTGTCGCCGCTGCCACTGGCTCCCCCTGATGGGTGCCGACATGCGGTGTCGCACTGCTCTCCGGCACCCCTTGTGGCACCCTTAAACAAAGAGCCTAGGGCAGGGTCATGACTTCATCACTATTTTTAGGGGGCACAAACGCCTCCTAAAAATGTGTGATCCTCACAGTGTTTGTTGCCGGAGGGTAAACTGTCTGTGTGCCACGTTTGGTTGGGATTGTTGCAGCCGTTAAAGAGCCTATATGACACATACATACATACACCCACACATACATACACACCACACTCTGCTTTATATATATAGATCTTATTCTCCACCTAGTTAGGTGTAGTGGCTAAGGTGTTGGACAAGCAACCAGGAGACTGTGTGCTTTTAGTCCTCTCTTACCATGAAAGCCAGCTGGTCACTTTAGGTCAGCCACACTCTCTCAGTCCAATCCCATTTTTTGTGTGGAGAAAATTGGAGGTGGGAGCATTATATACACCAGCTCAAGTTGTACAAAATTCAGATGAATTGATGATGAGGATGATGACGACGACAATGACGGTAGTGGTACAAGGCAGACTTTCTTGGAAAGGATACATCAGTTTGGGCAGAGGTCTAATTTGAGGGCTTGCAAAAGGTTTCATCAACAAGTTAAAGGCCATAGATTTCCTTTGGCCTGTCCATGTATTTTCCAAAATTCCCAATTTCTTGATTGTATTGATTAGGAACCTATACTATCTATACTATGGATTAATATCTTTTTCCCACATTGTGCAAGTTATTCTAAGCTCATCTAATACTAAGTTCCCTGATTATCTCTATGCCTTCTGTGGCATTTAAGACCACAGTCTATAACATAATTTATAGCATCTCCATGTATTTTGAAGCTTGCTCATAGTGTGCCTTTTTCCTCTTCCACTGATGAACCTCAACTCACACAGCTGCAAGGGCTTGGTGCTGGACCTGGAAGAAGGGAACTTTCTTAAACTTGCAGATAATGGAACCATTTTGAGGTAACCTTTAAATCCTTGATAAAAGTTTATGTTATACAGTTTATTAACTTTCTCACAATGTTCTGTTTTCAAAGTACAATCATATCATTCTTCTTCTATGTATTGAGGCCACAGGACTCGAATTTCCATTTCATATCAATCATGTCATGATTCTAGTACATTTTTGTAATTCTGAGCAATCTAGAGATCGCCAGGTTGGAGAGGCTGCCTTAAGCCCTGCCTCCCACTTAACTGGTGATAATAATGACTTACTTCTAATAGAGGCAGTCCTTGGGCTACAACAGCTGTGGGACCAGGAGCACTGTCACTAAGTAGGCAAAACAATTATCAAAACAATAGCAAGTATTGAAAGCAAAGAGTGATATGAGTTGTGAATGATGGCAAACATCACTATTGAAGATCATTGATGTTTTTGAAGAGCAGCCTTTGCTTGAGAAGGTTGTTTTGCCTAATATAGTTAAAGCTTTCAAAATTCTTAAATAAATCCTCTTTTCTTTCCTTGCCTATTCAATTCTGCCTTCCCGTCAGCTTATCTCTAGCCCATGCTTACTTTCCCTTCCTTACCCAGTTCAGCTACCTCTTTTTAATCCATATCTTGCTTTCCTCTTCTCTGCTAGTACTACTGGAAGGAGGGAGGGTGTATGTGTTTCTATGGCGGAAAATGATTTTTGTGTAAGAGGGAGACGATAGTTGGTATATTTAAATAAGAACAAATACTTTTACAAATTAGTTTCACTTATTTTATAGGCAGTTAATTTTAATCTGTAAATGACCCTTTTTTAGCATTTATATTACAATGTTGGAAGAGATAAATCAAAGAACATAAGGTATAATAACATTTATATCTGATTCTTCCCTCAAACAGGGCAACCCATGGCACAAAACGTATGACCTCTGGAGAGATCTTGGAGAAGTATGGAAAGAGGGAATGGAAACACTTTAAGACAATGAGTGGAATGGTTTCTCGTTCAGGTATTACATGGACATGGCCTATAAAATAGGTTGATGCTATAGTGTTGTATTTGTGGTATCCCTGGTGCTCTACTAGCTTGATTGTTTTCTTGTAGACATTTCATTACCAAACTAGGTAACATCATTCTGTTAGTAGAGATTAAAGTTTGCTGTCATTTTATATTCACTGGCCCTGTCAGTGTTGATAGAGTAATCTTAATTGTGTTGATAGAGGTTTTTAATTGGGCTATTGTTTACTGTTAGCTTGTTTGGCAGTTCATTGATTAGAATATTGTTTGCCTCTTGATTATTGGTCTAATGCTAATTTTGATATTACCCTTTGCTCATCTGAGTCTCCACTGCAGGTGAGATGGTTTTAGATTGCCTCGTGTAGATGTTGTTTATGTGCCTATTGATGGCTGATTTGTCTGACTCCCAGGCTTCCAGGAATTCTCTAGTGTTTGGGGGCTTGGCTTGGTCTAGGATGGGTGTCGGCAACGCACGCGTCTGGAGCAACATGTGGCTCTTTCAGCTCTTTGCTGCACCTCCCGATGCTGCTGCTGTTGCCGCCTCCATAGCCTGCCTGCTGCTCTCACAGCGCCTTGCGCAGCACAGTGAAAGTTAGTACGCTTCACAATGGGGGAGACAGAGTTCCCTTCTCCTCCTGGAGCCCATTACGACGCAGAACCATAATGTGACTGCCCCACTTGCCCCTGGCAAAACAGCAGGGGCAGTGTCTCAGGGCAGAGAGCAGGTCGTCCATCCAGCACCAACCAAGGCTGAGACTTAGGAACACATATTCAATCACAAATACATATGTACTTCAAGCTGCTGTATTTTGAGAAAGTGGGGGGGTGTCACTACTAAAGGACGATATTTAATCGGGGGGCGGGTGTTAAAGGATGATATTTAACTGCCATCATGTTTATCAGGAGCTTCAAATATGGCCAATTGTGGATTTTTTCCAATTCCAGACAATCTTTTAGGCCTTGTAGCTCAGACAAGAATAAAGTGATAAACCTGTGCTTTTAACCCAATACTCTTTATATAAGTATCAATCAAACTGCCAAAAACAACAACTGCAGATTTGTAAGTTTCCAGGCTATAAGGCAGTAGATTTTGGTGCAATGGGCAATTTTTATCCATTTTCAGCCCATATTTGCAAGAAAAGTATTGAATTTGTAGTCAGATGGATGTGATTTTTTTAAAATCTATGCACAAATTAGTATAAGACAGGTCATTTTTGGACCTTTCTGGGCATTTTTGGTCGCACAGGAGGAAGCTCAACATGCAGTTTTGTAATGGTTCCGCATCTCCAGTGGGGTGTCTAAAGGGGCGACCATTTTGGGCATAGTATAGAAGCTGCTGAACTAAAATTTTATGTGGTTTCATTTGGGCCCCCAACCAACTTCTGTGCCAAATTTCATCAAAATCTGAGATGGTGATGTGGGGAGCATCTGATCAATTGGTGTGGAATGATCCTGGCTGGAGGTGTCATGTGACTGGGTGGGAGTGAGTGACATTGAGATCGCCACGCCCACCTAGTCACACCGGATGTTAAATTGTTGGCTCCTGGTATTTTTTTTTCTGTGAAAAACAGATCCAAATGGCTCTTTGAATGTTGAAGGTTGCAGACCCCTGATCTAGGATGCTCACAATGTCCCAATTAAAACTATAGTTAAGTCCAGTGGTTGAAAATATTTTTGGGTTTGCACGTGCCTCTGCACCCCACTTCTGTCCATGCGCACACTTGACCCCTCCATCCATGCATGCACGAGCCACAACACAGTTGTTCCTGCTGCTCAGCTGTGCTGTAAAACACAGTAAAACAGATGGGGGGTCATGCGCACATGCGCAGAGGGGCAGGGGGAGCGCAGGAGGGTCACGTGCGCATGTGCGGGGGGTGGGATAGCGCTCCTCTTTCCCCCACACACATGCGCATGGTCCCTCCACGCTTCCCCCCGCCCCACTGCACATGTGCACGCAACCCCCGGAGCTGCAACATAGCTGTTTGCGCTGCTCATTCAAAATGCGGTAAAAGGAGCACCATGACATACGGGCAGGTGGCTGGGTCCACTTCAAGCCCTCACGCATGCCGGCAGAGATGGCTCTGCGTGCCACTTCTGGCATATGTGCCATAGGTTCACCAACACGGGTTAAGTCTATCCATGTGTTGTTGAATTAAGGAGTTTTCGTCATGGCTTCTGATGCTAGTTAGTGTTCATAGATGTGCTCTGCCAGTTTTCTATCCATTTGTCCTACATAGTGGCTTTTGCACTCCTTACACTGCATGTTGCAGATGACTCTGTTTTTTTTCTTTTGGGATGGAGGTATTTTGATTTACTTAGGCTGTTTTGGAGGCTTTAGTTCATTTCATGTTGTATGGTCAGGCAATGTAGTTGTAATGGTCTGTTGATGGTTTCTGAGATTTTTTTATGTATGGCAGCATTGTTTTTTTCACAACTTGTGTTGATAGTGTTATATTGGTCAGGCACTTTTTGATGAAATTGCGTAATGTCAATTTTGTTGGAAGATGTTGTATAGAGGACCTGGTTCCTTTTTCTGATGTTCAGGATTGCTGAAGTATGTTTGTGTTCATATAAATAGTGTTCTTACACAGCTTATCTTGTGGGAGGTTGGGTTGTTACTTGGTAGTGGAGCACCTGGTTGGTGTGGGTGGTTTTACAATAGGCTTGTGTTTCTAATTTGCTGCCAGTGCCAGGAAGGGTAACATGTTTTCTTTTTCCCTGGTTTTATTTATTTATTTATTTATTTATTTATTTATTAGATTTATACCCCGCCTCTCTTCACCCGAAGGGAACTCGAGGCGGCAA
>JANHGC010000890.1:119236-134933 GCA_027560395.1 Boaedon fuliginosus
CCAGGAGTATCCATGCTCCCCTATTTGGCTGCCAGAACGCTTCAGGGAGGTTTTCTAGGCCAAAAATGTAGCATGGAGGGTGCAGTGACATGCCCCCCACGCCCTTATTTGGCTGCTAGGAGGCTTCAGGGTGGCTTTCTAGGCAAAAAAATGGGGCATGGGGGGTGTACGGCGGTCTACCCAGTCACATAACTGTATAGCCACGCCCACCAAGCCATGCCCACAGGACCCGTAGTAAAAAAAATTGAATCCCACCACTGCTCCTTCTCCATTATGGGAGAGGTTATACGTAGCATTTCACAAATCACTACAGGTAGTCCTCACCTTACAACAATTTGTTTAGTGACTATCCAAAGTTATAATGTCACTGGAAAAAGTGACTTATAACTCTTTTTCACACTTATGACTGGTTGCAGCATCTCCATGGTCACGTGATCAAACTTCAGACTCTTGACAGCTGGCTCATTGATGATGGTTACAGTGCCTATCCTTTTTATTGTAATAAAGATATAAGTGCTTCTCAAATATTAGAAGGCAGGGAAACTTCTTGTCTTAATTCTCAGCAGGTTTTGACAGTAGGACTTATAATGGATCATCAGGATGCTGGCAGTTTTAGTTCACCAAACATTTAAAAGGCCACAGATATATGGTAGCCTTCCCTGAATGGTTTCATATAAAGATCTAACCATTATTTTTGTGCATTAAAAACAGTGTTTCAATTATTAAAATGTTTCCATTGAGTTATGTTTCAGACATATTTCCTTACCTAAAAAGAGAAACAAAATGATCATGGGTGGCCAAAAAAACAGTAAAAATAGGAGTGACTTCTGACTTCCTGCCAGTTTCCTCATTGAATTTCCTTGTGGGACATTGTCAGGGAGGATTAGAAATCTTTCCTTCCTTCCTTCCTTCCTTCCTTCCTTCCTTCCTTCCTTCCTTCCTTCCTTCCTTCCTTTCTTCCTCCCTCCCATTTCAGGTCATGTGATCATCTTTTATGATCCTCTAACAAGCAAAGTCAGTGGAGAAGCGAGATTCACTTGCTGCCTCCTCAGCAAATAAAGGATAATTGTCTACTTCACAAAGTCATAGAATAAATAAAAAGGTCAAAAATCTGTACACATTATATGCCCTAAAATAATTAGAAATTTCTTTCTTTTCTATTATTTACCTTTCATGTCATTATAAATGTATTTTTTTCCATTTGTTTTATTTCTGAAGAAGTACATCAAAGTAAGAAGATGAATGGACTGTGTTCAGCTACGGCTTCCTTCCTGTGTTTTGCAAAACTAGAAAAGAAAAGAAACATACCCTTATTCTTACTCAAAATAAACACTTGCAGCACAGGATAATAAGTATGCTTTATGCCTTTCAGGAAGAATGCCCTGGATGGTTCAATGCCATTTTCTATTGACTTCTATACAAAGTTTACTTTAAGATTATCTCAATCTCCCTGGGTTTAACTACAGGAATCAGAGAAGGACACTTTTCTGTTCTTAACTATAAAAAGCCATTTGTTTCACAAGAGCCAGTTCTTCACATTCATTTACATTTCACTCAGTAATACTGGCAGTAGTACATGATGCAGATTAATTGTAAATCTCCCTTCAGTCAAAGATAGATGATTTTCGCCCAGTCACTCTCTGACCCCAATTTATCCCACAAAATGGTTGTTGCAAGGATAAAACAAAGGTTGATTTGATCACTGATAAGCTAAATCACCTTGAGCTATGGACCTTAATCTGTAGTGTGTGGTTCTATAGTTCATAATTGCATTATTAAATTCATTTTAATGTTTACTTAAAATAGATTCTGTTCCAGTGTTTTGGTTTTGAGCTGGCTAAATTGAACAATAATGTGCAATAAAACACTATATTAACTATTATATGGATGCTCCAGTGCACACAAGTGGAGAGTTGTCATCATTCTGTTGAGTGTCCTCATGTCCAAAGACTTTTCATTTCTCTTCAGTGAATAAGCTCCGAGGACAGGCAACGGAAAAAACTATGTTAAACAGAAGAAGCAAGAGTAGCAGCCCTTTGGCAGGTCAAGAGGTTTTGACTCCATTTCTCTCATCTTATTAACACAATATTGTCACCTGGAACTAGAGGAGAGAGTAGAACCAGCAGAACATCATGCCCATGTTATAGTCAGTCCAAAAGGATAGCATGATTGATGGTATCAAAGGCTGCTGAGAGATCAAGGAGATTTGTTTCCTTGTTTGTTTGTTTATTAAATTTAGTAACAACTCATCGCCCTCACTAGGTAATGTACAAGTAAAATATTAAAAACATTAAAACTCAATATAAAAATTTAAAATAGAGTCAAGATTCAGGATGATTGAACTTCAATCTCTGTGCTAGCTCTACTAGGGACCTTGAACAAGTATAGTCATTGCTATCGGAAACCCAGCTGAAAAGGATTACGATAACTCATTTTCTACAAATCCTTCTGAATTTGCAACTCAGCCACCTTCTCCTCAGAAAATGGGAAAGATAGACTAAACAAAAGTGGCCAAGCTTTTGTTATTATTATTTTTTATTGTACAATTTTCTTGGTTATGTATAAAATTTCTATATTCACAATAGTATACCATCTGTGTACAATCTCTACAATCTTTATTGAATACAGATAGTAAATCTTATACACACAATAGTTGTAACTATTATTCTCAATACCTACTGGTATTCATCTTCATTTTTACTTATCCTTGTTAAAATTTTGTGTTATTTAATTAGGCTCTCTGTTCAATTTTATCTATAATCCATGAATAATATCAAACATTATGAACATCACATTTATAACCATTAACCTCCAAATAATCATGTTTACTTATCTTAATTATTCAGTGTTCATTATTCACTTACAGAAATTACTTCATCTTTGTTTACATATCCAGATTTCTAACGTCTGCTGTTTTCTACCCATTAATCTAATAGTTCCCAAATTAAAAAAGTAATCTTTTCCCCATTTCTACTTTCTATCTTTATACTAATTCTTCATGGCATAGCTCCTCTGTTAAACAAAATTCTGCATTTATCCCTCATCTCTCATCCATTTTCGTATCTCAACTCTTGTTGATTTCTTGGCACATCTCCCATGGGAACTTGTATCTTCTTATCTCATTCGTGTTTGATCTAAGTATTTGTTCTATCTCTGCTGCAACCTTCAATACACCTTTCAATGATCTTTTCCTCACTTCAGGGGTGTCTTTCTGTGTATCCTTTCTAACTTTCGATCTCTTAAAGTGTAATTCACCATTTCTATTTCAGCTTTGACTGTCTCTTTTTAAAAAATATTTTTGTATCATTTATCGTTTTCCCTCCCCTGTCCTTTCCTCTGTTCTTTCTATTTTATTTTCCATTTCCTGAATTTCATGTTGGTTGTTCAATGTTTTTTGGTCATAATTTTCTGGTCTCAAAACTACATCCTGTATCAATTACTTTATTTCCCTATGGTTCCTTATCATTATTTCCTGCGTACCTTGGAGCATCAATAATATTTCTTTTAGTAAGACATTTATTTCCCCTTACAGTCCCATTTTGCCTTATTTTAATACATTTAAATTTTTACTCAATAATCTATCAAAATCCCAATGTGCCAGTTGTGTCACACCAAGATAGCCAATAAAAAAGCAGTTCACACAATCACTCCATTAATTAGTCCCTTAACATTTTCCACTTTGTTTCAAAACTCCAAGCTGTTTCACACTCTCACACCATCCAACATATTTATAATCTTCAAGGTTCTAAAAGTTGAATGCTTTCACAGTCTGTCTTCAAGAATCAAGTATAATCAGTTTGCAGGTGTTTAGTGTATTCCAGCCAATCTACCCTAGTCATAACTTCACTTCACCCATTTTTTCCAGCTCTATATTGCCTTCCTCGGCCAGCACGTGTCACTGTTAATTTTTACTGCAAATAAAATGTCTCTGAATAAAAATATTTTCCAATAATTTCCCAAAGTTCTTCAAGTCAAGGTGGTAGTAAGAGTATAATCCAGAATTTTGAAACAGTTTAATTTTTGAAAAGCTAACCAATCCAGTCTGTCCTTTATTTTTAAAATTACTTCTGACTACAATTTGTTTCCTTTCTTTTCCAAACCTGACAGTAGCTCCAGGTCTTTAGTTGCCACTATTTACCTCCATTGAGTCCCACTTTCCAAAGAGGGTGCTTTAGGGGAAATTCCACAGCAAAGGTTAGAAGAATTCTTACCTAGACCAAGCACACTGTTATAGGATCTTTCCTTTCTTCTCTTCCATTTCAGCTGTCTTCAGGGCTTCGGTTCACCCATAATGGCCATCTTCTGCTAATTCAAGGGGTTTTCTTTGGGTCAGTCGAGGAGACTGCGCTCTCCTCACAACCACCAAAGTATCCCCTCTACCATCATGACCCCCACAGGGTGACTTTCAGCCCCATAAAGCCCCCGGACTGAAGAAATCGGTGGGACTTTGTGGAGCTGCTGCTTGTCCACATCGCTTCACCACAATGTCAGCTGCCTTCTCCTAAAAGTGGTCAAAATGTTTATGTCCAACATGGTATTTTAGGGAGGGGGTACACCACACCTCCTTCCAAATAGGTAGAACCATTCCATCTCCCACAGAAGTAACCACTGCATGGATCCAACCATGTAACCTTCCAGGAGGCCTTGGGTGGCCAGATTAACAAGGATCTTGTTCATTACTTTAGGAGTTACCAAATAAAATCTTTTCCAGGTAACTAAACAAGACCATGCCTCAGTTCTTCGACCCAGATCTGCCTCAAATCCAACTCTGAACAGATCTGAGTTGGTTTGACAGATACCTAGCATATTTTTTTTGCAACTGCCCTTTAGATGTTATTATGGTCCTTCCATTCCCTACCAGGGAACAGTTTGCCTAAAAAAGAGCTGCTGGCTGTATAGGCAAAACAACAGCAGACAACGTAATACATTTTGCATATCTATTGTCACAGAAAAATCCCTAATATATACAGGTCATATAAGAAAAAATAGTTACAAGCAGAATTTCTTTAATGCACTGGAAGTGATTGAATTTAGAAATACTTGTAACAATTTTCTTATGCCTGGGGGAAAGCTACAGGATTCTTGTTATTGGGACTTTCCTGAGCATTCACCAAGCTTCTTTTTGTGTGCCTAGTGCCTTGAATATTAGAGAGATGCTGTTTACATAGAAACATATGAAACTATAAGACAACATATGGATTTTATGTTTACCTTAGTGTTTATTTATATTCCAGGGACGCCAACCCAAAGCGCTCCATTCCATTTCTAAACAATGGGGTTCTTTCTTTGTGGATACTATTTCAGGAAAAGAACATGAAGAGGAAATCTTAGTAAATACGTGGTCTTGCAGATCTGTTCATACTTATAGCACAATTACAATCCCAAGCATTGAAACCATAGCAGGTAAGAATAATGATCCTAAGCCAATCCCTGAAATTTTCAAACCATTAATAAGTCAAATTCATATTACTGTTAGATTAATATTGATGATTGGAATTCTAATACTCTCCCCAGAATATTTTATTGATTGGCTGCTCCGAGCTTACATTTGAGTAAATATTCATAGGTTTTCATTATAAATCCCAGAGTAAATTCTATTAAAGCATGGTATGAATTTGAAACAGGGAAAAGAAACCAGTGAAGAGAAATCATTTGTATCTTCATTAAAGCATATTGATTCACTCTCCACAAAAATGATTCCAATAGCAGGCCCACAAACAAAATATTTTTGTTTTCTAAAAGTAATGCTTTGTTATGTAAAACATCAGGTGATCTAGCATTGACAAGCTCCATCTCCAATAATTAAGTTTTATTCCATAATCATAAACCATGTATTGACAAGAAGAAGGAATGGATATGGACTAAAACCTTTTGCATATATTTTCTCTACATGTATTGCTCCTTTCCATTTTAGCAGTTGTTGTTATTATTGTTAATAGTGATACATTTTTAAATGTTCAATTGACTTGAGTTTCATGTTTAATGAATAAAAGTTTATAATAATAATAGATTAATTGATAGTAATAGTTCAATGTTAGAATAACAAGCACCCACACAGAGGAGGGCCAACCCATCCCCAGTACTGAATGAGAATAATACAACAAGAGAGCAGTGGCAGAGGCTGAAACAACCTTTAGAGATACACACAGTCAATGGCTGTAAGAGTTGTGAAAATATTTTTGGTGCACAGCTAGTCCTTGACTTATAACCTGACTTAAACTTTCCAACAGACAAGACTTCAAAAAAGCTACGTATATTCCGTTCTCAAAGTTATGACTGGTTGCAGCAAGTGACTGCAATTTGCAATGATTTTTGCGCTTTTCCAGCAGAAAAACAGCCAAAAAAAATTTCCATTGGATATACTGGATTTGTTTAAAGACCACAAGATCAGCTTAATAATCATGTGATTTGTTTAACGACCATAGTGATTTACTTCACAACATTATAAAAACAGTTATAAAATCAAATCCAGTCACATAGTGCCTTAACTTATGACTACAATAACTTATAAATCTGAGTCTGCTGGAGTCCTAGATCAAGGACTACCTGTAAAAGTCTGGCCTTGGTCATGCTGCACTAATCCCAGAAGTGGGATGAGAATGGGGGGCCTTGGCCAATAAGATCAGGTAGACTTTCTAAATCCTCTTCTCATAGAATTTCATCTGCACAAATCTTAAAGGCAGTTTTTTTCAGTCACTGTTTTCTTTTCCCCTGAAGTAGTAGGTAAAATTAGTATGATCCCAAAGTTGCTGGGTTTTAGAAAGCTATTAAAACCTGGCTTTTCCAACAGACCTTCGGACAGAGTGATATGTTTTGGAGCTAATATGTTGTTTTCACTTGCAGTCTTTGCTTTAAAAGTTCTTATATGGTTCTTCATTGAAGAAATGTAAAATGTTGTGTTTCTGTGTATGTTTATGTGCAGTACTATATATAAAACCTCATTTATGGAATAGATTATATAAACTGCTCAGCGTATCAAATTATCATGATCTGATAGGCAGTTTGGCCAAGATCTTAGTCCCTGCCTAGAATGGGAGCTCACACTAGGGATTGCATCATGGTAATAAGAGTAAGCAAAATATAACTATTTCTTTTGTTCTCTTCACATCTGCTGTCAGCCACTTAGGACCTCTCCTTAAGGTGACCTGCTCCTTGCTGGGGAAGGATTTGACATAAACGATCTGCAGGGCCATTGTCGAGAATATTCTAGGCAACTGTCAAATAAACTGTTGGAGTTGCATTTTGATTGGGTTGGTCTTGTCAAGTTGAAGGAAGCATGGCGAATGGGAAGAGTGACTATGACTCCTGAAAAAAACAGGATCATCAGGAGGTGGCACACAATTGAGTCCATATTGTAGTGCGGTAGGTAGATTTGTAGGTAGGGGGTGGGGAGGAAGGAAGGAGTATGCTTCCCTTTTCAAGAATCCAGTGGACCCAACCATTTGGCATAATGTTTAGCCGATATCCAATTTTTCCCACTTAGGGAAAATTGATGAAAAAAAGTAGTCAATCTGCAGTTTCAGACAATGTTGGGTAATGCCTTACCTGGCATCCTTCCATAAAACTGTGTGTGTGTTGTGTGTGTGTGTGTGTGTGTGTGGGTGGGTGGGTGTAGGTGTATGGGAGAGAGAGGCTTCCAATATGTTACATGCTTACCAGCAAATAGAAAGAAAAAAATGACCAAAGAAATGAAATAATTTCTATTGATTCATTGTTTCAGTCTTGTATCATTGAGGTGAATGATTAGAGAAATCACCCACCTCCCTTGGAATTAAGATCTGTTTGCAAAATATAAACATTATTGTTAAAAAAATAAAATACAAGTACTCCTTTTCATTTATGTCACATGTAAAACATACAGTATCAAAGACATAAGGAGTTATTCCAATTACATGTCCAGACTTAGAAGGATCTTCCATACAAAACATAAAAGATAGTATTAATTTCTGGCCAAACACAAGTTAATGCTTGCCCCTAAATTATGAGAAAGAGGTTCCAATTAGCATTTATTTAGTGCACAAAAGAAATGAAAAGTAATGTTGCACACAATATTTCTAGCTACACTTTTTGGCTTATTCTTTCAAAATAGTTGTTTTTAACAAAAACAGATTTCCCTCTATCTCAGTTCTTACAGTAGTCCCTTCTAGATTGCTAAAGTTTACAGTTCACTTAATAGTGAGGCTGCTAGGTTGACAAAAGTTGCCCTATTTTTCCTTCTCAGCCTCAGTTCTCAACTTGTTTCTTTATTTTAAACAAACCATTTTTCCTTCTAGTAGAAAAGGAACAGGTTTAGGTAATCTCACTTTGTACATGACCCAAGGCATATACGGTAATTTTTCCTCCCACAGATAGATGTAGGTTGGGGAAATCAGCCTGCAAGGATATATACTAGAAATGTCTGTGCTTGTCTCAAAAGAAAGGCTGGCAAAGTAATCTTGTAAAAACAGGTTCACAATACGCAATTTGATTGTTGTACTTAATGTTTAATTCATAAACTGCTCTGAGAGCCACGACTCACAGAGGTTTTCAATAAAATAAGTTTAGCAAATACAGGAAGGCGCAGTCTGATAAAAAAAAAAGTGGGGAATGCCCTCAATGCACTACAGTTCTCATAATCCCTGACTAGCTTCTTTGGCTGTCTGGGGAGGTATGTAATCTAGAACATCTGGTGTACATCAGCTGCACAACACAAAAGTACACATGCAATGTTATCAATTTAGCTTTATTGATAAGAAATTAGACTGATGAACACAGGATTAGCATTCCCACATAGAGTACCATTATGTCAGGTAATCCCTGAAGGCTATCTAAAGCAGTGGCCTACAATCTTTCCAGCTCGGCGGACCAGTGGGAGGGAGGGATAGTTTTGTGCACGCGCCGCTTTCACAAATGCAGTTTCACTCACCTACCACTTCCATAGCTTGGTTTTGAATGGACTAAGGCCTGGCAGTAGGCCGCAGACTGGAGGTTCAGGATCCTTGACCTAAAGAATGGCTTTATTGATTTGGCAGAGAAGAAAGAAAAGGCCTTACATTTCAGTCCAAAAGCACAGAGCTATCTAAGGGATTTTCTTTCTGTACAGTGCTATGGACAAGTTTTATTTTCTTTATACTCCACAATAAAAACGTTAAACTTGCTGAGTAATACTGGAGGGCATTCCATAGAATAAGGCAGTTCCTAAAGTGGTTAAATCTCTAGAAAATCACAGTTAACAGCCAAGTCTATGTGAAGCCTGACTCTTTCAGTATTCTGTGTGATTTTGAATGGTGGTGTTCAAATTGTTAAAACACCCAGTGTGTTCAGGCATGCATTATGATGGGGAGGGGGTCAAAAAGGGCTTGCAATGTTTACAGCGGGGAGCCTTTTTGGATCTTCTGAATATAGGATCCAATATCTCTCAATCATAACAAAATTCTGAAAATAAGGAAGTACTCAAAAATAAAGCATTTCTTGTTCAATCTTATGAGGAAGTGATGAAGTTGGGCAGAACTTCCTTATCATAAAAATAGAAGTGGGAGACAGAAGATGGGAGACAGAAAAAGTTTCAAAAAGAATTGTGTGTGGCCTATGAAGACACACTAATATTTACTGAACAAAAAAAATAGAATGCAAAAAAATTCAGCATCATTCTGTAACATGTTGGTATATAAAAGAAGACAATTCTCCATTGTCAAATTCCTCATTAACCTATTTCCATGCAGTTTTCTGAAGTTCTTGGTACAACTGGCCTGTAATTCTTATTTTGTTTATTGTCATGTTATTATTGTCGTGTTACTATTATATTATAGAGCAGGGGTATCAAACTCGCAGTGTGACATCATCACATGACATATCGCAACTTTTCCCCCCTTCGCTAAACCGGGGGTGGGCATGGCCAACATGTGATGCATCCAGCCCATGGGCTGCAAGTTTGACACCCCTGTATCAGCATTGATGATGTTACCTAATTTGGGTAATGAAATGTCTGCAAGAAAACAACCAAGTTCAGAGAGCCTCATACCACTTGTTTATTGCCACTTGACAATCCTAATCCTTCTTTGAATTTGGAGTTGGGTGGCATAAAAATGTAATAAATAAATAAATAATAAATAAGTTTGTATATTTTTAAAGAGGAACCAAAGCACACCTTAATCATTCTACATTATAAGTCTGTTGGATGCCTAAATATTATTTCACCTGGAGTAACTCAGATTATTCCTGCGGTTGTTTCATCTTCATCTGCCAGTCAGTGAGTGCTTTTGTCAAAAGCCAGAACATACTTGCAGAAAAAAACCACATTTCTTTAAGCTCTAAAAAAGTAGATCGTGTAGCTTCATCCTAATTATATATTTACAGTATGAATTTGTATCCCATCTTTATTAATTTTACAAATGACTCAAGGCAGAAAGCATCCAACACACCTTCCTCCTCCTATTTTCCCCACAATAAGAACCATGTGAAGTGAGTTGGACTGAGAGAGAGTGATTGGCCCAATGTCACCAAGATAGCTTTCATGGCTAAGATGGGACTTGAACTCAGTCTTTGGTTTCTAGCCTACTGCCTTATCCACTAGACCGAACTGGCGCTCTGCTTTGCCTTTGGACATTTTAATCTTTTTTTTTTAGTTGAATTTGAAATTTAAAGAACAGGATTTAAATTGGACAGACATTCCCATCAATACGCTATTACAGCCTACTATAATACTCAGTAACTACGAGCAAGCATCAAATCCTTGAGAAATAATATGATTTCAGTACCAAGTCAGTGACAAAGAATATAAGAGCATTTTCAAAGAATGCTTCAACTATCAAATAGTGATATTGGTCTTTCACAATTTGGCATTTCCATTTTAATATGACCTAAGATCTAAGAAAGAATAGACTGTTATCAGTTCTTGAAATAAAATATCAATTTTTAATTATCAAAATAATTTAGAAGGTTTCCTGAGAATATTAGAAGAAATATGTTTTTGCCAGTATTACTTTTTTTTCCAGACAATAGCTATGTGGCCACTACAATAACAACAACGATCTTATTGTAAGAAAAGAATGTCCAGGGTTGTAGGTATAATATGATTATGGGAAACATAGTATTGCTCTTTTAAAATTAGGATTAAATAATTAATGAAAAGTATTATATGCAATCCAAACTTAGTTTTCTTGGATATACTAGGAAGTACCGATATATTATTTATTGTCAGGGTTCATCTTTGCTTGCATAAGTGATAAAATAACCGCCTCGAGTTCCCTTTGACCGGGGAAATGAGGCGGGGTATAAATCAAAATAAATAAATAAAAAATAAATAAATAAAATATCTTTAATTTGACACTAAAAGATACATACTTCAGATTATCTAGAATCACCTTTTGCTTTAGTTTAAAGAACGATATTCACACAAGGAAAAGCAAACCATTCATTTTTATATGCTCAGGCATGAAAACTCTAAACCAGGGTGTTAAACTGCGGCCTGTGGGCTGGATGCTGTCATGTGTAGGCCACGCCCACCCCAGTTCCGCGAAGGAAGAAAACATGAAATGTCACGTCACGGCAACGTGATGCCGTGAGTTTGACACCCATGCTCTAAACACAAAACATGTAAACTTGGGGTCTGATTAAATTGTTGCAGTATTAAGCAAACAAATTAAAAAGCATAAGAAACAAATATATTTTTCTTTGGAGCTCCTGGGATTATTTAGATGTGATACAAGCATAATTCCTAATCATATGTGGTTTTTTTTTTCAGATTTACCACTGGATTATCAATTTGCTAGATTTTCTTCAAATAGCTCAATACCTACTGGTTACTACCCCAAACCTCCAAAGTCATTATCAGGTGGTGAGCGAATGGCAACCAAATAAACATCTTTAAAGAAAAGCAACTCTGAATCTTCATCGCGCTTAAGCAAAAATGTTGGAAGCTACTGAGAATCATGTAAATTAAATACCATATAAATTCAAAAGACATTTTAGAAAGGATCTAACCAGGTTGAAGAAAAAGAAGCTTCCTATTTTCCTATTAATTGTGATACATCAATCTACTGTCTAAAACAGGGGTTCCCAACCTGTTCTATACCCCGCACCCCTAGAACGCTTCTGATATATTCTCGCACCCTTTACAAAAATAATTACATGCATATAATTATGCATATACACTATAACTTTGAAACTTCTAAACCCAAGTTTTCACACCCTCTGGAATATTGTCACACGCCCTCAGTGGGAAACCCCTGGTCTAAAATGTTTTTTTCATTCTGTTGTTCAAAGATTTGCTACAGACTTACATTCGTATCCTGGATACCTTTGCCAATCCATGCATTACCTGGCCACCTTGTATCTGTAATAACACAAGGAGACCATACATCGTTAGCGGTGAGCAATATTCTAAGAAAGCTTTGTACATACTCAGTCCTGGGGTGAGGTCCAATTCCATCATCCTTCCTACTGAAAAAAGTGGTATATATGTGCAAATAAATCTGATAGATTTAGGATTTTGAGGATTATGCAGAAAGGGCTGAATTCCTCCATAATGAGGAAGGATAATAATTAGCCTTTCATTTCAAAGTCTGATTAAATTTTGTAATGTGAAATATATTTTTTCTAATCTGAATTAGAATCCAAACCTGTCAAATTAAATTAATCGACCTTTAGAAAATTCGTTCTGAGAAATATATTATTAGCCCGATTCCTGTTCAGGGAAAACATACAATTTTATATTTAAGCAGATTAAGATGCTGAACATTGTTTCGCTGCTACACATTAACCTAATCTATAAACTGCCTTCACTACTGGTATTGAAAAAAAGGATGTAGTTTACATCCCTTTTTGTGAGTTTACTTGCAGCGTGGTATCTCCCTTTCTTACATCATCATTCTTTTTTATAAAGGGAAATCTGTAACTATTCAGAAGGATGGCCTGGAATTCAAATCTGTAAAAAAGAAAGAAAGAAAGAAAAGAAAGAAAAAGAAAGAAGGAAGGAAGGAAGAAAAGAAAGAAAGAAAGAAAGTATATTGGGACTGTGAAATTATTCTGAGTCTTCTAAGATTCAAAACTTTTGCATTATTCTGATACTAGAATGTGTTGACTATTCAGAGGAGATTGCTTTTCAAACCAGTTGAGTTTAGTTTCTCATAAGTTGACATAGGATTGTAATGAAGACTAGAATCTTACGAGCTTATAGGAAAAAAATTTAGAGTTCACGTTCTAAGTAATTAAGTCTAGGCTTATCTCATAAGCAAGCCAATGTTTATGTTCATTTGTGTATTCTCAGTAAGACAAATCTCGGTATGTTGGATTACATTCAACTTTCCTTGCATGTGGACTACACCGTTAGAAAGGGTGATCTGTTAGGATAAATCACAGTTCAAGGATCTGGTAGTATAAACTTGAAATGTCATGATTTCTTGAAGCCTTCCATCTGCTTTGGCAGTTCTCATCTGTATGAAGTTGAAAATAAAGGTTATTTATTCTTGAGCGGCTCTGGATTCTGTTACTTATAGAAGAAAAAGAAGAATCTGCCATGTGGAATGCAATAAATATTATAATTAATTACACTGATGTATTGTTAGACATTGACAGGTACTTAGGAGGTACTAAAAGAAATTACACATTCAAAAATCATGAAATCATCTTCCATTTTAAGGACCTGTTCTGGTCAGAAAGGGAGGGAATTAATGAAAAGTTAAACTTTTCATCACACAGTAGAACCAGTTTATATCTCCCTCTTCTTAATTCTTTTTTTTTTGCGGGGGGGAGAGACAAAAATAAGATCACTTATCTTTTGAATCTCTGACATGTTATTCTCCACTCAGCTCATCTTACATTTAAGCATTCTGGCAAGCTATATAATTTACTGAAGACTGCCAAATTAAATATCTATTTAGGATTATTTGGTCAAGTGAGGTTCTCCTTAATACATATATTTTCTTCCAAGACAAGAAAACGCAGTTTGGCCACAAACTTTCATGGTATGTTTTCCTGGAACAATTAAACATTAGACCCAAATAAAATTGGAATTTGTAAGGGAAAACGAGCAGGCAGTTCCTAGAATATTTTTCTAGTAAGGTGGCAGCACCTTAGTATACATCCAAATAAAAGACCGGTTGAAACCTCATGAGAAGCAGGCAAGATTGCACATGTATTTAACCTGTTATTCCCTTTCAAAGCAACATTATGAAAAGGAGAGAAAAGTGAATTGACCAAAAGAAAGATAAAAGATATCGAACTTTGCCTTATACCTCAACATTATTCATTACAGTATCTCCATATGTCTATCCTTGCAAGCCATCCTTCATTCTACTACATGTATATACTGATTCACCTATTGCCTTTCATATATAGGCAGTAGTGGGAATTAAAAACCCCTGGAAGAAGGCAAAGGCAATCACTACCATAATATTGTCAAATAAATTTCATGGATATGTTGACCATCCTTGAAGTATAAGATAATGCTGATGTTGATTATTAAAAGTATTCCCTACACTGAAAATTCTGTTCTCTGGCAGAACTTGCTATTGCTGGACAACACAACACAATATCAAACAACACATTTCGCCCGCCAGGACAGACAATCAGAACTATCAAATCATTTACAATGTACTTTTCTATTGTAAAATTATTCTGATTTTCTAGTTTAGCTGGTAGAAAAATGCTGTTTCTTGGGGTGGTTTCTTCTATCATACCTACCAGGTAAATGTTAAACCCATTGAATAACATACTGAGGTCAGTGATAAGATCATTCATCTCACAGAAAAACTAAAATGTCTAAATAATAATTATGCAAAACAATGTAGTATGTATCTTTTTTCTATTTGTGGCTATCAGATTTTGCCTCTATTATTGGTCTGGCATGTGGCTTACATGTATTGTTCAAGTCAGAATAAAAAACTAGAATCAAACTAGCTTTCAAAGTAGTTTGCACAGAAAAAAAATTCTACAGGTAGCCCTCAAATTATGACCACAATAGAGCCCAAATTTTTTGTTGTTAAGTGAGACATTTGTTAAGTAAGTTTTGCACCACTTTATGACCTTTATTGCCACAGTTGTTAAGTGAGTTACTGCAGTTGATAAGTTAGTAACTCTGTTATTAAGTGACCTGCTTTTGCTTGTCAAAAGGTGATCACATGACTTTGGGACAGAGAAATGGTCATAAGTATGAACCAATTGCTAAGCATCTAAATTGATTGCATGATTATGGGGAGGCTACAACAGTGTAACTGTGAAAAGTGATCATGTCAGTTTTTTTAGTGCTGTTGTAACTTTGAATGGTCACTAAATAACCTGTTGTAAGTTGACGACTACCTATGTTATTGGAATGCAATGGTAAATTAATTCAGCAGAAGCCAGAAAATAATGGATTAAATGAAATAGAAATGAGATGAACTTAGTTTGTTGAGATCAGGAACTCGATGTATTAAAGTCAAACCTCCCTACAACAGTCATAAAGTGACCAGAGTATGATTTGTGCAGGCCTGTAAAGTTAATTATTATGGAATTCAAAATTAATAACAACACTTTACAATTCATTAATCATTTTGACCAGGAAAGTCCTTGTATACAGTGTACATATAAATGTAAGTCTTGGTGTAATCGGGTCTTTTCCCGTGTAGGCTTGAGAATATCAACGCAACGTTTCGACGAGATCCCACTCATCATCTTCAGGCTATTACAGCTGCAGATTTTAGCTGTTACAGCTTCTCGCTCTTAAGGGTGACTGGCGTGG
>JANHGC010000890.1:139376-150847 GCA_027560395.1 Boaedon fuliginosus
TAAAATGGGATTGGTCACAAAAATAGGCTGAAATTGTATAGAACCAGGACAGTTAAAAAAACTCCACTGAACTCACTTTTGATTAAGTACAGGTAAATGTGCCCTCTAAATTGTTTTATAAATCGATCTGAATCTACTGTAGTTGTTTTAGACTGAATTCACACAGCCAATTCCTACACATGGGTCCTTGCAAATGGCTATTGATAGGACAGTAATATTGAGTTACAGTGTACCTGAAAAGAGAACAAATTTGTTTAATCTGATACCGATGTGATTATTGTAGTAAGCTGGTATGGAAATAGCTAACATATACAGTGTATTTAGGGCTCATCCCCTTGTCCTGAATAGTACGCTATCCTATTTTTGGAATTATCACATGCAAAATTAGAAATACTATATCTTAAATAAAAATGTAGCAATTCATTGCTATCATCCATTATGAAACCTGATTTATCCGCCAAAAGCAGATACATCTGCCTGGGTTAAACTAAAAAGAAAGTTAAAACTACAAGCTGTATAAACTTATTGGGAAATAAAGTACATTAAAATAAAGAGTTGTGCTGTTCATTTTTTTTAAATAGGGGTGAGTGGGCGAAAAAAAATTATATCTAAAGTAATTCTGCTATCAATATTTTGTTCAATATGGTACCTAATTACCACAGTGATGTGTAAAGCATCATTTATTTATTTATTTATTCAATTTATACCTCACTTCTCTTTCCTAGTCATAGAATATAAAGTTTGGAAATCATTTGGTCCAATCCCCTGTCCAATACTGGAATCTTATACTACAGCATCCCAAGAGGCGGCCTTCTAGCATGTATTTAAACACCTCTAGTGAATAGAATCTATCACATCCAAGGCAGTCTCTTCCACTCTTGAATAGCTTTTACTGTCATTGTTCAGTCATCGAGGTCATGGTTGTCCCAAAGGTGCTTTTTCAAGAGGCAACTGGGTTTTCTTTGAAGACATTTCACTTTTCATCCAGGAAGCTTTTTCACCTTCTTGGATGAAAAGTGAAACGTCTTAAAAGAAAACACAGAAAGTCCAGTTGCCTCTTGAAAAAAGCATCTTTGGGTCTATATAGTGTGGTTTTGCAGTTTCCAGAATTTTCTGTTATGCATAGGCTTAGAATTTGGGGAACAATAGTCCCAGCTCTGAAAGGCACTGGTTTGGAGAAGACTAGAAGGTAAGATAGTATTTTGAAATTGCTCTTAAATTGTATTGTCTGCTGTTACCGTAGTATCTTCCAAAAATTGTGTGCTTGGGACAAAGCTAGTTATGAAATAATGCACTAAAGCAGAAACATAAGAGTAGATAGTTTGCTTTTATGTTTCATTCTTTATAAAAAAGAAGTTTATAACATAATGTTCTCCTTTTAGTGGCAATTCTATATAAAAGCAGATGAAGTAAGATTCCTAGTTTAAGTAAACAGTTGCCTAACAGCAAACTATTTTCCACAGTGACTTATATGCAAAAATATGGTCATTGGGTAGTACTGTGTTAAACTGTGTTTTGGAAAACACTTGTGTGGTGTTAGAAAATAAAAGGGCAAAACCTCTTTAGGCATCATTAACATGTATCCAACAAACCAATTTAGATCCTAATGTCTGGAACTGCTTGCTCCATGATGATACTGTTACTATAGAATTGTAGGACACAAAGAAGGAATCCAGTAACAAAGATCTGAACAAAGAAATATTCTATTCCTTATTTGAAACTTATTCCTAACAATCTTGAGCTCTTGAGCTTGTCTTTGATGGGTCTTTGTCTTTGATTACTAAACAACTTTGCTTCACAGGAAGGTAAGTAGAATTCATTTAAGACCCAAGTACCACATGATGGGTTGAGCTCCCATTCCTACCCCAGCTCCTATCCACCTAGCAAGTCAAAAGCATGCAAATGCAAGTAGATAAATAGGTATCACTTCAGTGGGAAGGTATCGGAGTTCCATGCACCTTGGAGTATAAGGCACTTTTTGGAGTATAAGATGTTTTTTGGAGTATAAGACACTCTGAAGTATAAGAGGCACCTAACTTTTGGGGAGGAAAACAAGAAAGAAAATCTGCCTCTACCTCCCAGAATTTGCCTCCTTGCAGCGAACAGCCTGTTTCAGCTTCAGCACAGCCTGATTAGCACAAGCAGCTGGTTATTGTTGGATCGGCCTCCTGACGATCAGCTGTTTCAGACTGCAGGGATTGCCATTACAGCCTCTGCATGCCCCGTTTTTGGCGATCCCTGCAGCCTGAAACAGCTGATGGTTGGGAGGCTGATCCAACCAACAACCAGTTGCTTGTGCTAATCAGGCTGTGCTAAAGCTGAAACAGACTGTTTGCTGTTTGCTGCAAGGAGCAAATTGCTGGGGGTAGAGGCCGGCAAGTGGGGGGCGGTGGGTGGGCTGGGCTTCGGCAACATTCACTGTTTAAGACGCAGAGTCATTTCCACCCACTTTTGGGGGTGGAAAAAGTGTGTCTTATACTCCTAAAAATACGGTAGTCATGCCAGCCATATAACCATGGAAATGTCTTCAGACAACACTGACTCCCTTGGCTAAGAAAGAGATGAGCACCACCCCCTAAAATCGGACATGACCAGACAAGAAATCTACCTCTTTTTATAGAGTTATAAATCCAAGTATATTATCTAAAAGAAATATATACTGGATTTATTGGGAATTATGCCTGGGTATATTGCATAGACATGGGTTATAAATTACATTTAAATGAGATATAAATTTTCTCTGAAAGAGGAAGGTTATTATACTGTATGTGCTTTGGTGACCAACATGTAAATAATGCTCCATCCATCGATTTCAAACTAATATATGTGTGATAGTTCCATATGTATAGGTAGAAGGCTAGTGAATTATTGCCTTTTCAGAAAAAATAATTAAAATGCAATAAAAAAGAATAGTTTTCTACTTTTTTTTAAACTGAACGGAAAAAGCATGAAAGTTAAATAAAACCATTACAGGTTCATTGTAGTTTTTATATTTCATTTATAGAAATATGAATGAAATATAAATATCTCAAAGATAAAGAAAAATAAACAGCTTAACTGAAATAAATCCCCCTTGCCTCAGTGGAAATTTCTCTCAGATACATACCTAAAATTGCGCTATAAGGGTCAGCTCCAACCAAGGATCACTTTTGCTATATTATACTTAATTCATGGAAACATGTCTTAAACCTCTGCTTTGCCAGTAAAGGAGTATTTACTTTCCAAAACCCTTATCATCACATCTGTAGTATTCCCACATTATCAACTAAATCAAATTTCTCAGACTTTAATACTTTTTTTTAACTTTTCCCAAGTTTATCTACTATAAAAGGGAACCGAATAATAATACTTTCACATTTTTTCTGCCTTTTCTCCCCCTCCATGGCAATGATGCAATTAATCCTGCTTAGAGTTCAAGACATACTTGCCAAAGCCCCATATCTTTATCTTAAACTTTTGTTCTCTCTTGTAATTTACAGTATGATACAAAAGAATTCCATGGTATTTTAAGTCCTGCATATAAAACTTGGCATCCTTTTACATACTCCACTTTTTCCTGTGCCCACCAATTAGTTAGTATCTAAATCCTTTGTGGTCTTGTGTGCATTTTTCTCCTTTTTAGCATTACTGAAATCTGCAGTGGGTAGTGAAAGTAACCAAGAATGTTGAAATCTTGCACAGGAAATGATTGATTGGTATAAACATAAGATCCGCCGTGTTCTCCTCTCTGCATTGCTGAAAGAAGCCTATGGTTCCATCATGATAGTAATCATTTTTGTAGCAAGAGCTATTCTGCTATAGTATTAGGCAATTTTGACAGTCATTATCTTGATGTAACAACAATAAAACACTCAACTTTTCAGTAAGTGTCCTTACTTGTGGTCACTAATGTTGCTAAAGTGTGTGGAATGAAGAGATGGTAGTCTGCCAAATATCAGATAAGATGCAGCCACTTGAAAAGATAATCAGAAAAAAAAAATAGTTCGTTTGTCAGTTTGAGTGCCACCTCAATAACCAAATGGACTCAATTCTTCTAAATTGAAGGAATAATTTTAATGAATAAAATTATCGACTGTTTAAGACAATACTAATTTATGAACTTCATAAATTAAAAGCCATAGGCATATATTCTAAAACTGGCAAATCTTTTCCTGATTTTCATGTAGAAACACCAAACATTGTGTAAACATTTGCTCTTATCTAAGCAGCAATCCAAATTTTTTATTTAAATTTATTGGTAACTGGACTGTGGAGATGACACTTTAGAATTCTTTTCACAAATATGCATGTATGTTTTGTTTTGGATTTCTAAACAGATCTAAAATATTCGTTCTATATTATTAATTTCTTAACCCACCTTTTTATATTTATTTATTTATAAATGCATTTATATGGCTGCTCAAATTACAGGTGGCTCCAGGTGATTTGCAATATTAAAAACCAGTACATAAAAACCCATAAAGCCCCCTCAACCCTATCCATACCTAATATCTGTCTCCTATTTTCTAGTGTTAATTCTATTGTTTATGCTGCAAGTTGCATTATGCAGCATTTCTCATAATTTAGAAACATATCAAATGTAAAAGAATACAGAGTATCAGGAGTCATAAATTATGTAGCAAAAGGTAAGTGTCAGCATGGCCATTTGTGCTGCGATGTGAAGATTAAAGTGTGAAACAATTGTATTCATGACCAGTGATAGTAGACTCAGCCAGCCCCATAAATGTTGTAGGGAAGAAAAAGTAATACAGATAGTCCTCAATTTACAACCGTTCAAGGTTAGCAACTGTGTGATTTACTTAACAACTGCAGTTATTCACTTAGCAACTGTGGCAAAAGGTCATAAAATCAGGTTCGACTCATTTGACCACCTTGCTTAGCAGTGGAAATTCTGATCCCACTTACCTGTATTGTAGCAATGTTGGCGGACATTCCTATCTCGTGGATCATAATATTTCCCTTAGTCATCTCTAACAGTATGGTATATCAGTAATGCTTTAACAGTATTACTAGTCAGTAAAATGTAGTGGCAAATATCACTCAAATTGTCACATTCATTCTCTTTGCACAAGTTGCCTCCGTAGTGTTTTAAGTATAGGATTGTAATCCATTTTTTCAGTACATGATTGTAATCCATTTTCCAGACCACTCTGGCTTTTATTAGAAAGCCAGAGTGGTCTGGAAAATGGATTACAATCCTGTTCTGCAGATTATTCTTCCATGAAAAAAAAGGTCCATAAATCTGCAGACTGAAAGACTGAAGCTAAACAGCAATATTAAACTATCTTAATAGCTCAGTGAAAACGGAAACTCAAGAGGAAGCAGAAAATGACTGTTTGAAGCCATCTGGGGGGGAAAAGATGTGTGGCTTCCAGAAGGCAAAGCACAATTTGGGGAATGTTGATATCAGTCAAGTTAAACAAAACAAACTATCAGATGGCTAATATGATTAACTACATCGACACAAGTAGGAGATGGGATTCTACAAATGTTCCAGGAATCGGCCCCATTATATGTCTTCTTCACCTCCTACCTTGCTTGCTACCATCCTATCTGCTCTATCAGGGCAGCAACATATGTACTAAATAGACAATTAGTTCACTAGTGGGATCTATAATCTGCTCTTTTCCCAATAATTCAAAATGGTATTGATTAGTTATATACCATAAAGTCATTTTTGACTCTTAGAGAATACATAGAATTTTTCCTTGACAATCTACTCTTAAACTGTCTCCCAATGGGGGACACTTACTGACACTGTTACTGAGTCTCCCCACCTTATTGTTAGTTATCCTTCCTTCCTTCCTTCCTTCCTTCCTTCCTTCCTTCCTTCCTTCCTTCCTTCCTTCCTTCCTTCCTTCCTTCCTTTCCCAATTATAAGAGCTTTTACCAAACACCTGAGTCTTCTCATACCATGTCCAAAGTAGGAAAATTTGAGCCTGGTGAATTGTGTTTCACGTGAGAACTCTGGGTTGATTTGTTTGGTGAGCCATCAGTTTGTGCTCTTCAAGGTGGTATAGAGAGTAGTTTTTTTCCATTGACATTTACTATATAAGGTAGGTTAGAGTTAAGAGAGAGAGAGAGAGACTTTTGCCATGTCTCCTAGGATACTTTTAATTCCAAATCTATCCTACCAACTGGGATATCTTAATAACTTCCCATACAAATAAAGAAAATCCCCAAAGTATGACAGGCCATTTAATGACTGTTCAATGTTACAAATGCACCCCAAAAATGGACTTAAAACAGGGCTTCAAAATTGCAAAATGGCATAAATTCTGGTTTTTATTTCTGGCTACAAAACTCTAAAAAGAAACAGCTGACAAGATATATTGCCAAATTGGAAAACTACAATTTCCTGCTCCTATTCACTGAAAAAAGCATATGAATTTTAGACTGTTTTATAGATCTAAACAAGTTGACTAAATCTGTCCCATCCCACACACATCAGATTGCACCTATTTTTGTTATTTCATAGTATTATCCCGGCCTATGCCTACTCATTGCTTAAAAATGTGCTGTTTTCAGTAAGGATAGCTGCATAAAAAGATGGCATGGAGTCAATGCAGTTATTCTACTTTTACTTAAGTATATTTTATGATAGGAAAAGAAAGAAAAAAGTGGTAGAAGAATATAAGAAGGCAACATATAGGAGATAAAGATAAAGATATCTAGATTTTACAATAGAATTGCAAAGTGTTTAAAGCCTTCATTCCCTCCATTAAACATTGCCACCTTGTGGAACCTAGGAAAGGTGCCTTTTTTGTCACAGCCCCCAACTTCTGGACAACATCCTTCCCCACAGATAAGGACGGCACCCTCTTTCCTAAGCTTCCAGAAAACTTTGAAAATCTGACTTTGGTCCCAGGCCAGTGGGTTGATGTTCATGGTTTTTCCCCTCTATTGATGCAACCTAGGACTGCATTGTGCATTTTTTTGGCAGCTGCAGCACATTGCTGGCTCATATTTAAGTAGTTGTCCACTTAATTATAGTGATAGCACTGAGATTTATATACCGTCCCATTGTGCTCAAAAGCACTGAGTGGTTTATGGTACCAGCATATTGTCCCCCCAAATTTTGGGTCCTCATTTTACCAACCTTGGCTAGTCAACTTTGAGGTCCTGTCAGGCTCAAACTACAGGCTGTAGGCAGAGTTTGCCTGCAATACTGCCTTCTAACCACTGTTCCATTATTATATATCTCTGACATGCTTTTTTGCATTTGCATAAGTATTTCTATGGGAAGTGGAGCTGGGGAAGAACAAGTATCATGAGGCATCTGCCTCTAAATGAGTATTATATTCTTTCAATTTGAGCTGCAGCAGTAAAATTGAAGCTGCCGGAAAATATTAATACCTGAAGGACTGGTGCAAAGTAACACTGAGATATTAGGGGAAATATTATAAGCCATTCATAATAGGTGAAGACAAAGAGAGGGAGAGAATCATTATCTGGCTTCTTTCATTGACTCAGACCTTTTGCTGATTGGAATACAATTAACCCATGAGCCAGTATAGTATCCCAGCTAATTTAAGTTTGTTGCTGTTATGCCCCCAGTTCTGTGCTATTCCAACAACATATTGATTAAGACAATGACAAATTTTGATAATATAAAAAATCTTGCTTGGTCCCTTTATAGTCAAATAAAGTCAAAACTCCATTTGAGCAAGATAATTAGCTCTGGTAATTTTTATTCAAAATTGGACTCTGGTATATTCTTTTAGAAATCAGTAGAGTGTAATCTTTCTCAGCTTGTTTACACCTAATATAATTATTATAAATAGAGCATCTGCAAATTATGTGGCTAAAAGGGTCTGCTCAGTTATTGAAAATAGTAAGCAAATATCAAAGATGAATACTAAGGGAATATTAATATATTATTTATTGTTGTTTTCATATACCGTTGTCAAAAGTATTGGTACTCCTCTGTTTCCCAATTTGTTGTGAAATAAGTTGAAACTGAGACAATCAAATGGCATCCAGAGTTCTTTATTCCACAATACACAGAGCACAGAAAATGCTTCTGTGTTTCTTTACAGAGATTCTTTAATTCATTTTTTTCAGTCTAATACCTGCAAAAATTGTTTCTGAAAAAGTATCAAGAAACTATGTATGTTTGAGAATATATGAATGCAAAGGGGGAAGATCTTTGCCTCTTAACCTGGTTTTGATTTCCTGAATTTCCTTGTAAAATATACCATTACGAAGAAAATATTTTTACCTGATTCTAAAAACAATGTTTATTTTTAGTGCTCTTTTCAAGGCTGTGACAAACGGTTCTGGCAGGATCTTATGTTCTGCCCTGTGAATGTATTATTCAGCAGGCTAATTCTTAGACTTCTGTTTTTAGACTGTTTCTTGTTTCGTTGTAGTTCACTGGTCAATAATGTAATTGGTTCATGCTGAAAAAGAGGAGACTCAGTAATTGCAGGAGTGATTTAAGGTTAAAAAGACTCATAAACAGTTTTTCTATTTGTTAAATACTGTAGATGGAAACTGACAGACAGTGATTAGCATTACACAGCAGAAGGAACGTGTGGCAGAGAAACTCTAAAATTAAGAGTTTAAAAGATAAGCTTTATTCAAGAAATAACATGGTGATACCAAAGCCCAAGTTACTACCCTCTACAGTAATGATGATCCTAAGATAGGGGTGGTAGAGGGAAGAGGGAAGCTCCTAAACTGCACAGATCAGAATAAAAAAGAAAACTGAATTGAGGGAAGAAAAAAATGTTGAAAGACTCAGAGAATAACAGAAATGCTACTTAACAGACATGCAAAAGTAAGACTTTTAAATAAGGAAAGGCGATAAACATTCAGAGTCCCTCTGTCTAATTTCTCTATATCCATTGCTCCTATTGCCAGTGCATGTGAAATGAATTGCAAGAGTGGCTAGTCAACATTGACCGAGGTGAAAAGTTAATCGGTGTCAGAACCTGTTAGTACTTGTTTGGGAAACCATCAGGATGTACCAAGTCAGTAATTTTGAATAATAAAATTTTAAAAAAGGTCCCAGAAGATGGGGTGACAAATTATTTCTGTGTTGTTGATAACAAAGCTACAAAGGGCACTCCCATATAGCCACCAGGAATCAAATGTTCTCATTTAATTATTTGATACTAGGCTGTTGAATATTCCCCCAAATGGCCTGGAATAGGGAAGAACATGCATTTCGTAAAACCAAATCAAAATAAAATATAATTAAAACCATATTGTTGTTAATGTGATTGTTTCCTGTGTATTAAATATTCCTCTGTCATTGCCACATAAGCTTTAGTACAGTCCAGTGCCGTTCTGGGGAGACTTGTGGTAGAGCCACACAGACGTCTTTGGTAGAATTTACACACTATAAGAACTTCAGGTTGTACCACCCACCATTGCCTGAAAAGCTTTAGCAGTGAGACTTTAAGGCGCCAGCCAGGCTGAGGGGTTGGCATGTGTCACCTCAAGTGACAAAATGACAAATTAAGAAGGGAATTCCCTTTGACAAGTAATTTTAAAAAATGAAGAAAATAATCAGAACTGATCCATCTCTGTTCACCCAGATCATTAATTTTCATGGGGGCTATGAACTGTATTGTACAGCAATAACACTACCATGATTCCACAGGGTAAGAATTCTTAAATTCTTTTCAGCACTGTTTTCAGGCATGACAATCATATAAGCAGTCATCAGTGTGTGATTCTGTATGCAAGGTTCCTATTTGCATCCTTATTTCTGCCCTCAAAACAATAATTTATTAGTCTAATATTGGCCCCTAGTTTGGAAAACTTGATCACTGTGTGTGGCTTCTGTTTGTTTTAGCTTCTTATGTACTTTTTCTGTAGCTGAATTTTATGAAACGGCTTTTCCTCAGCAAAAATAAAATTGTGCAGTAGGTTTTCAATGTCACGCTTTCTCTCCCTTGGCCTATTTCTGGTTTTAATAATTGAAAACTACTGTTCATTATTTATGTAAATCTATCTTTCTTGGTCCTGTTTTCTCTAACCTTTCCCCTTTGGAGAATTTCAGGAATTCTCTGACTTTCCTCTGGGAAATCCTAGGCTGTTTCATCTGAGACCAAAGTTGAAATGATTGGTAATTTTGAAAAGGGGAGGCTGCATGGCTATGTTTAAAACACACTTTTGTTTTACTTCCATGCAGCGTTTGCCATTTTCAAGCCTTTTAAAATGGCCACGTATTTGGGGAAATACATGCTTCTATTTAATGTTCAACTTTTTAGCAGCAAGCTATAAATCTCAGCAAGCCAAGTGGAAGGATTCTTTTGGCTGAATGGGAAAAAACATGCATGCCCTAAAGGCCAGATATTTCAAATATACTTCCAGAATTCTACTCTGCTGTGGGTGTATGTTTTTTTTCAATATTTCTCTTAAAAAGACGTGTCACAACCAGAGTATTTAAAAATGACCCTTGCTGACACCTCCTACATTCCAGATCCTTTACTCTACAGCTGTGAACCTCAGCCAATTGAACATTCACAATCTTGGCAGCGGTTCACATAATCCCTGTCTCTCTTCCTTTCTTCCTGCTTTCCTGCAAGCACAGTAAGAAATGTTTTACATTAGACAGTCTTAATTATTTTGATGGCTGAAAATTTGTTTTTTTTTTAACAGCCTAGAATTTAGTTAAGCCTAATTAGACTGTCACATATATTAGAACCTTCTTTGTTATAAGTCCAAATGTGCATCAGAAATTCTAAAGATCACAGGGCTATTCCTGCAGTAAAACAAAAAAGCCCCAAAGACCAATGGCCAAATTATATTAATACAAGAAGCTACCAGCACTGTAATTATTCAGCAGGATTACACTGATACAGTTTGAAGACATTAAGCATAATCACTAGATTTAAAAAAGCAGATACAATTGATAATATTCTAACATCATGTTTGCAAACACTATGTATAACTTTTAAACAATCCAATAATATTATTTTCTCACTTCTTGAACTATAATTTTATTTCCACTTACTTACCAACCAGTCATTGGATACCATTTAGGCCACTGAATTCCACAATTCCTGAAGAGGCGATGGCAAGAGCAACTGCTCCCTGAGCCCTGATTTCGGTGACAATTAAATTAGTTAAAAATGTTTTCCCTGTGCCCCCAGAAACGTCAAGAAATGTCATCTCATATGTGATCTATGTGACATACATTGTGTCAGTCTCGTAGTGTGCAAGCAGGCCCCGTTACAAACACCCCCATATGGAGTACTGTGAAGCCATTACTATGACAACTCCACTGCACTGTAGGCTGTATCTTCAAAGAACATCACCCCCAATGGGTAGGGTTGTCTTGCTCCCCACAGTATTTGTTTCTAGAGAGTAAGTCACCTGTGTACCAAGTTTGGTTGAAATTGCTCGAGGCATTCTAGAGTTATGCTGGAACATACACACACACACACACACATACACACATCCATTTTATATAGATAGACTAGCTGTTTACACGGCCGGGCTCGGGTTTTTTTTTT
>JANHGC010000890.1:158990-169675 GCA_027560395.1 Boaedon fuliginosus
ATAGATAGATAGATAGATAGATAGATAGATAGATAGATAGATAGATAGATAGATAGATAGATAGATAGATATAGACAAACAGACAGACAGACAATTTCACTGTCTCCAGATTTCAGGTATTTTAACTGAAAGAGAAAGGTTTCTTGTATCCTTTTCTAAATGGTGTGCATAATTTTACAAATTTATACATGTTTTCTCATTTTTTTCTTTTTCTAAATAAATATTCCAACTCCTTTAAGTTTCATTTCTTATCTACATGTTTCCTAGATTTTTTAAATGAAAAATTTAGAAATCAAATGTAGACTTGGTAAATATTTTATAACGTTTATGTACTATAGATTTTAATTTCCTTTTTGAATATTTCCAAGCTTTGTTAAACCTGCTCTTTTCACTGCAACCCTCTTAATGCTTTTAATAAACTCTTCACCATGAGTAAAATACTTCTTTTTTTGTTTATTATTACCAGTAATTGATAATTCATAAATCCTTGGTAAAGACAAGGCAAGTCTATAAATAGATGCAATTTAAAAGCTCCATGCAAAAACCCATGTAGACAGGCCCTATTTAAACCCAATTAACTTGCAAATATTTCATACTGTAAAAGGTCATATTACTAATATAACATTGTTCGTCTTTTTCTTACAGGTTATCTTCAGGAAGCATACCTTTGGACTAAGCAAGTCCTAACAATCATGGAGAAATCTATAGTTCTACTGCATGAAGTGACAGATGGCTCCTTGTATGAAGGTGTAGCTTATGGCAGCTATACGACCAGATCTCTTTTCCAGTACATATTCCTTGTCCAAAGGCACTTTGACATTAACCACTTTAAACATCCCTGGCTTAAGCAACATTTTGCTTTTATGTATAGAACAGTTCTGCCAGGCAAGTAACACAACTTAAAATATCTTATAATCAATTGTTAATTGTTAGGTAAAAAGCCCAACTGCAAGCAGTTATATATCACAGACTGTTTTACATACAGTAATAGCACTTAGACTTATATACCACTTTTCAGCTCTCTCTAAGTGATTTACAGATTCAGCATATTGCCCACAACAGTCTGGGTTCTCATTTTGCCAATATTGGAAGGATGGAAGGTCAACCTTCAGCCAATAAGGATTGAACTGCTGACAGTCTGCAGAGTTAGCCTGCAATACTGCATTCTAACCACTGTGCCACCATGGTTCTTATATTGATATTAAACTTTAGTATTCTCCAAAAATGAAAAGTTTAGCTAGATCAGACTCAAACTAATAACCTTTGGTTAAGTAACGTACACCATGCCAACCTATAAAAAAGGTGTATTCTCTAGATCATAATGATATAGACAACTAGATTGGATAAACAATGCATTTTTCTCATACAGAAGATGCTTCTATTCAGGGAAGGGCTGCTTACTTCCACACATTGATTTGTGAAAGAGTTTGTACAGTTGTCCTATAGAACCCTTCTGCTGAAATACATTTTTGTACGAATTCTTGTACATTCTTGAACTATGGAGACAGGCTGACAGATACACACTTTTATACAAGGTTATCTTACATTTACAAAGCAAGCCATGTAAAGAGTATTCTGAGACATGTATATGGGGCCCAGACATACACTGAGCCAAAGTGATCCCATTGGTGGTAGAAGCATTTGGAGCTCAGACTCCTAAGCTGGGAGATTGGCTCCAAGAGGTCCCAGGAACAACATCATAGCTCTCTGTCTCGAAGGGTGCAGTACTAGGAACAGCAAAGATACTCTGCTGAACTTCAAAACCCCACACCTCTAGTATAGGACCTAAGATTATATTCCCTGTTCACTCCAATGGATGGTATGTGTCATTCTCAATCTTGGGTCCTATAAAGGGGCTTGGGAATTTGAATGAATGATGAATGAATGAATGAATGAATCTATCTTTGTATAAAAAGATTCATTGTTTTGATATCTTAATCATCACATCTGTCAAGCTGAAAGTCTGAGTTGTTACATTCACTAGCAGAACCCAATCTTATCTATATAAACTACCATGTTTCCCTGAAAATAAGACCCTCTTACATTTTTTTGCCACCCAAAAAGGCATCAGGTCTTATTTTGGGGGAATGTCATCCACTGACTAACCTATTCGTTAAGGGCACATGTATATTGGGTGCACGTGTAAAAATCAAGCTAGGTCTTACTTTCAGGGCAGGTTGTATTTTCAGGGAAGCAGGGTAGTAGGTAGTTGAATTTGATGCAAATTCCTTAAAAAGTCAGCATAATACAGCAGTTTACTGTACTTATCATGGAAGATATGAAACCTGATGTTTATTGATTGCTCTAAGACAGTGATGGTGAACCTTTTTGCCATCACATGCTGAAAGTGCATGCACACGCCCCCTGCAGGCCCTAATGTGCCCACCCTCTGCACATCTGCATGTGACCTCCATGCATCTGTGTGTGATGCTGGGGTTTCTAGGCCCAAAAAACAGCTGATGGGCACTGCCATGACCATCAGCTGAGCTTCAAATGCCTGAACCATTTGTTAAATTCATCTACTGGTTTGCCCAAACCGGGTGTTAAATTTAAATTTTGGGTGAACCGGCAGCTAAATTTAACCACCATTTCGAGTGTTTGAAGCTTAGTTGATCGGTGCGGCAATCAGCTGTTTTTTGGCCCTGCCACACCACAGCTGTTTTGGGGGCCTAGAAACCCTGGGTCATGCATGCATGCATGGGGGGAAAGCATGTGCATGTGCAGTGGAACTGGCTGGGCGACTGCATGCCAGCTGACATGGCTCCATGTGCCCCTTTGGGCACGGGTGCCATAGGTTCACCATCATTGCTCTAAGGAATGCATTTTCCAATCCACAAAAGTTCTCAAACAAACACAAAAGCCTTGCTATTTTCAAATTTAGATTACCCCATAATGTTAATTTAGGATGATCATAAGAATTAAACTAGAGTTGACAGTTATTGAATTCTAACCTCCTCTTAGTACCTAATATAGCGAGGGAAAAATTCATATTTTTGAAGAGAGATGAACTGTAAAACCTTCCAAATTATACATAAGGCATATAAAATATGTCAGTTTCAAATTGTCCCATAAGAACCATTTTTGAGTAGACAAAACATGTCATTCATTATCATGGGGGAAAAGATACACCTTATCTTTAATTCACCTATAATGTGAATTAATATCTTATAAATTAAAGCATCATTAATTCATAAATGAAGCTTCTAGACTAAAAAATGAGGTAGAGAATTTTTCCCAAATGAACTTAGAGAAATGTAGAGAAAATATTTACTATGATATAGCTTAGCTATTTTAATTTTAAATAATAGAGTTTAAACAAGATAATCAATTTAAGTGAGGCATTATATAGATTTTAATATGCTACAAAGAATTCTCTGTAGACATTCTGTATATCAATATGAACACATTAATGTTTCATAATCTGACAATTTAATCTGACATTTTAGAGGAAAAATGCTATTAAAACTTTTATTACAACTTTACAAATAAATACAATATTGCCAACATTATATGTAATGTAACTTATTTGGAGCTCTTTCTACTTTCTATCACTTAAATATGCAATATTAAGTAAGGTGTTTACTTTCAAATTTTTAATTTTTCCTCCTAGGATTCCAAAGAACTGTTGCTATTGCAGATTCCAACTACAATTGGTTTTATGGTCCAGAAAGCCAGTTGGTTTTCCTAGATAAATTTGTTATGCGCAATGGCAGTGGAAACTGGTTGGCTGATCAGATTCGAAGGAACAGAGTACTTGAAGGCCCAGGGACACCTTCCAAAGGACAGCGTTGGTGCACACTTCACACCGAGTTTCTCTGGTATGAAATAAGTAAATCTTTAATCAATAGGTTATATAGAGGGTGAACAAGAGAAAATAGCAATATCACTTACACTTATATACCACTTTACAGTGCTTTTTACAGCCCTCTCTAAGTGGTTTACAGAATCAGCATATGGCCCCCAATAAACTCATTTTACCCACCTCAGAAGGATGGAAGGCTGAGTCAACCTTGAGCCTGGTGAGATTTGATCTGCCAAATTGCAGGAAGCCGGCAGTCAGCAGAAGTAACCTGCAGTACTGCACTCTAACCACTGCGCCACCAAGGCTCAGTTAATTCTAGAAAAGGCAGGCAGAGAAGTGAGTTTATATATGTGTGTCAGGAATTTATAGAATTTGTATCGTTGTTTCTCTGCTGCACATTCCCAAGAAAATACCAGGTTAAATAAGTATTTTTACTGAAGAAAATCAGTACATGTTTTGTGGATGTATTCTGTGCATGAGTCTGGAACAGTTAGCAACAGCATGGATGATAAGTGTATATAGCTGAAATAGTGTCATCTGAGTAGAATAGGAACTGAATTGGCTTTAGTGAACCAAGCTATGTATCAAAGTTCAAAGCCATTGTCTTTCTAGAAGTTAGCCCAACAGCTCTAGTGTGGCATAATCATTTGATTATGGAAAGTGGGCAAAGGTTAAATGGACTTCTTTATGCAGTAGATGAGATAGAGCCATGAAATTATATTCTCTATCAGAAATGAGAACATTTGTAGTTCCAGAACATTTGTTGAAAACAGATAAGTGATCTTGGAGGTGGATGAGCAGGGAAGGAAATGAGAAGTCTTATAGAATGAAATGTGTCTTACAGAAACAGTTAGTTACTTTCAGAGGCATGCAGATGCTTGAAACAAAATGGGCTAGTAATAACATTCAAATCTCATTACCAATGTCCCTAAGAGGAGGGTATGTAATAGTCCAACTTTCTTGTTGAAGATAGGCTTATGGGAACAAGTTAGGTAAAGTAATAAAACCCTTTTAACATGGTGCTACCAAACATTGTGGAGAAACCAGAGATAATTTCAAATATGTTTTGCAGTTATACTTATCTAAACTCACCTTTAGGTTTGTTGACTTTTTATACTCTACTAGGAAAGATCAGCAGTATTGGAGTTTTGGAGAACCAAGGGTTGTTGGTTAGCATAGGTTATGTATTCTTCCATTTTGCTTGCTTTCCATGTGTTGGATGGGATGATGTTTGCAAATGATTAAAGCCTTATCGGTAGATTATTTATTTGGCCAATAATGTGTTAGCTCTATTTTATGCCTGTGTTGGTTGCTTCTTGTTTAGCAGTGTAGATAACTGCTTGATGGCATTGCTTGGTGGTGATTTTTTCTCTTGTAATTGTTAAAATATAGTTTGGCTTTTGTTATTTGGTTGGAAAGGAGATGGCTGTAGTTGTTCTAGGTCTTGGTTGATTGCTGTGTGATTTGTGGGTTGGGCTGATGTGCTTATGACTCGTAACATTTCTTGATCACTATCTAATCAGAGTTCTAGGCTTCTAAGAACTCCTCTTTTGTGAGAATATTTCACTATTATCCTATTGAGATTAGGAAGTCATATTGAGTCTTTTTACGGCCAGTTAATGTTCAAGGATATATATATATATTGCTAATCTTTTGTCTGTTTTGGCCTACGTGGCGACACTTGCATTTTATTTTGTAGATTACTCCTGTTTTGTCTTCCTTTGGTACGGAGGCCTTGAATTTGCTTAGAATGCTTTGTAGAGACTTTGTTTATTTGCATACTTCAGAAATTTTCCAATAGCTGGAACAACTTTTTAACATATTCCAAAGTGTCTTTGATGTAGGGAGAATTATTCTTTTTATGATGCTTGGGCTTTTATCTAGCAGTGTAGAGAGTTACAGAAAGTAGAAATCATTACATTTTTTTAGTACAATGGATAGACATGCAGTTTGAAATATCCATTCTGTTCTTTCAAGATGTCCTTCAATGAAGGCTGGTACGTATCCTTTACTTTGCCATCACACAAGTCCTTGTGATTAAAAATTGTCCAGCTGAGATTGAAAAGCACTCTGAACAATTGAGGATCACATATAATATTTCAATATTTATCATAAAATAAGAAACAACTGTTCCTGCTTTGCTATTAAATAGATAAAACTGCAAAATCTCTTTCAGTCAATATGGATAGTTTTAATAGTTTTTTAATTATTATTCAGAGTATGACAATTAAAAGGTAAATCCAGTTGTATTCAACAGGACTTACAGCTTGGCAGGAGTTTTAGAGTAGCAGCTTTAGTGTGCAATCCTCTTGCAAATATACTTAGAAGTAAACCCAACTAAGCTCAGAAGAAGCTTATTTGAAAGTAAATATGCATATGACTGAAGTGTTAGCTGTTTTAATAGAGGGGGGTTGCCATGTGTCCACTTAAGCCTTGATTTAAGGAAGTTCTGATTAGTTCGGAGGATTGGTGGCAGGTTTAAAGGACTCATTATGTTCTATCTGCATGCTTCCTTGGCATCTTTTCAGCCCAAAATTTTGCATAGTTAGCAGGGGGGGTTTAAACAACATAGATTCAGACTTAAGGTTTGGTGTGTGTGTGTGTGTGTGTGTGTGTGTGTGTGTGTGTGTGTGTAAATATATATATTTCATTGATAATAAAACTTTTTTTAAAATGATGAATAATGTTTGTTTTAGTACATTTCCCACCTGGGTGTTCTTATGACTATACAAACATTCATCTTTTTCTCAAGCTATTTAATAGGCAACAATGGAAATACTCTAATAGGGAAATGAACTTTAAGCTAGTTCCCCATTATACTGTATATCTGACCCAGTTCAACCCAATGCAATATCCTCTAAGTATGTGGGATTCCCATTATTCTCATCCAGGATCAGATAAAGGAAAGCCGCTTGATACAATATACCAATCCTGGAAATGTGCAGATTTTTTTTTCTTGCCAAACAAATATAATTTTTTAAAATATGAAACTCACTTCTTAAACTTACTTGCTGTTCTACTTAACTTCCCCTTTATTTGCAGAGCCTTCTTCACTCTGGATGATCTCTTTCCATTTCAGATATAAAGATTTTATACTTGGGAAGGCAGAAGGATTGCTAATGGACAAGTGCAAACATCATTTAAACCAGACAGATATTTGAAAGCCTGGAATGAGGCATATTTTTTTCGAAATAAGTTTGCATTCTGAGTTCTCCAAATTTAGCTTACTCTTTTTCAGATGTGCTTCTTCCAGAAATTCTGAACCATGTTAAAACACAAATTCCTATTATACTGTTTATACAAAGCAAAAAAACCAAAAATTACCATTATCATCCTCATTAAAGACTATGGCAGAGTGGAATATTATTCCATATTAACACTGCCAAATGTTTTTACATAGTAAAAAATTTGATAGTAGTAATGTGGTTTCCTTTAATGTTTTTATTATTTCTATCCTGTCTTGAACTTCACTGATCAACAACTCATTCTCTTTATGTTTTTGAAAGGTATGATTCAAGCCTGGGATTTGTCCCTCCACCAGATTATGGTATTCCCAGACTTCACTATTTCGAGGACTGGGGAGTTGTAACATATGGAAGTGCTCTGCCAGCCGAAATCAACAACCCCTTTCTCTCCTTCAAATCAGGAAAGCTGGGAGGACGTGCAATCTATGACATTGTTCACCAGAACAAGTACAAAGAATGGATCAAAGGTTGGAGGAACTTCAATGCTGGGCACGAGCATCCAGATCAGAACTCATTTACGTTTGCCCCCAATGGTGTACCTTTCATAACAGAAGCTCTGTATGGACCAAAATACACATTTTTAAATAACGTGCTCATGTTTTCTCCAGCTGTATCAAAGAGTTGTTTCTATCCATGGGAAGGACAAATTACTGAAGACTGCTCCTCAAAGTGGTTGAAATACAAGCATGATCTGGCTGCAGATTGTCAGGGGAAAGTAATTGCTGCTATAGAAAAAAATGAGATCATCTTTATCAGAGGAGAAGGAGTGGGTGCATACCATCCTAAACTAAAGTTGAAAAGCGTACAGAGAAACCTATTACTTCTTCATCCCCAGCTTCTCTTGCTAGTGGACCAAATATATCTTCAAGATGATAGTCCAGTCAAAGTAGCAACTAGCTTCTTCCACAATGTTGATGTGCCTTTTGAAGACACAGTTATTGATAATGTCCACGGAGCCTTCATTCGGCAACAAGATGGGATCTACAAGATGTACTGGATGGATGATACTGGATCTAGTCAAAAAGCTATCATCACCTCAAGAATGTATCCCAGGGGCTACCCTTACAATGGGACAAACTATGTGAATGTTACTACCCATCTGCGAAGCCCAATCACTAGAGTTGTATACCTCTTCATTGGACCTTCTGTAGATGTCCAGAGTTTCAGCGTCCATGGAAATTCTCAGCAGCTGGATATTTTTGTCACCACCAGTGAGCATGCTTATGCCATCTATCTGTGGACCGATGAGAATAAAAGCCACTCTGTCTTAGCACAAGTTATTGCAGACCATCAAAAAGTTGTGTTTGAGCGAACTTCTGCAGTTAAGAACTCCCCAGTTTCAGGAGTAAAAGGCAATATTGAGATAGTGGAGAAAAACCTCCAGCGTTTCAAGCCTGTGTTCCAGCAGTTAGAGAAGCAGATCCTGTCACGGGTGAGGAACACCGATAGCTTCAGAAAGACAGCTGAACGCCTCCTCCGGTTTTCAGATAAAAGACAGACAGAAGAAGTCATTGACAGAATATTTTCAATTTCTCAGCAGCAGCAAGGCAGAGCAAAAAAGAACAAAAAGGTGGCTAAAGGCTACAAATTTGTGGATGCTGGCCCGGATATATTTGCACAAATAGAAGTCAATGAAAGAAAAATTCGGCAAAAAGCACAAAGCTTGGCCCAAAAAGAATTGCCTGTGGATGAAGAAGAAGAAATGAAAGATCTTCTGGATTTTGCAGATATTACCTATGTGAAAGAGAGAAACAGTGTGCCAATCAAAGTTCAACCTGGTCTGTCCCAAATATTTTCCATTGCTCGAAGCAGTGCTCCTTTGGGGTCAGCATCTTACACACGTCTTTTCCTCATTCTGAATATTGTCATTTTTTTTGTTATGCTAGCAATGCAACTCACCTGGTTCCAGAAAGCCAAGAGCTTACACGGGCAAAGATGCCTGTATGCAATCTTGCTAATTGATAGCTGTATATTACTGTGGCTATATTCTTCTTGTTCCCAATCACAATGCTAGCAAAGAAAAAGAAAAAAATAAGACTGTGAATCCTATGGTTAGGTATGTTTATTCAAAAGTGCAGAATATATTTTCTTTTCTGAATGTGTTCCAGGAAATATCTGTGGAATAATTGTTCTCTTTTAATCAGAGAAGATGAAATTAATGGGCATTGAGACATTTGACACATTTCTCAGATTACCACCTACATACGGGTCAAGTCTGTTCTATAAATGAATGTCATGTGCTTTTATTCTGAATTCAATATGTGCATTTAATTTTCTTCTCCAAAAGCAATTTTCCTTGTCACTGAGTTGATTTATTATTTTTTGAACATATGCAACTGAAATGGATTAATCAAAATCTACTGGTTGTTATCATATAGATAACCCTCAGATAATAGTCCTCAGTGGTAAATATTCCTTTTCACTGTTTTGCCTGTTTTAAAGTAACGATGCTATTACAATTGGCATTTTCTTTTAAGTGTGGATACTTCTTCCCAGTTAGCCTATTTGTTTTTCTTCCACCCTAGTTAATTGTGAGGATCGTCTTTAAAATGTGACCTGTCATGAGATAGAAAAACCGTCTGGGTTAAGAGGTGTATCTAACTTTAAATGAATCCTTGTAAGCCTCCATAGATATTCTGCTTGTATTCAGCCTCTTTTCCCATTAATCTAAGGAAACAATTATGGCTAAAGCATAGCATATTATCATTTTTTGGTCCAGAATCCAAATGGTATGGTCATACATGTTATAATGTTATAAAGTATCCACAATCTAATGTCACAGACAGAAATTGTATTTTTATGAAACATTTAAATAAATCAGGTCCTCATAGTTTTCTATAACTCGTCAAATACTCAGTGATCAATGTATATTAATGTGTCAATCAGTATACTTGAGAAACTATGCAGAATATAAAATTGTTAAGGTTCTAGAAAGTAGAAGACTACTGAGGATGGAAGAACTTGCATCTAGTAGTCATTGATATTGGTATATAAGAAGGTCTCTTTTAATGCGCAAGATGATGTTATTTGTTGCAATGTTTCTCTATAAAAATTGCAGCTTTTCCTTGGGAAGCATATTGAAGTAATTGATAAATGAAGCCTTTGACCCTGCTAGATTTGAGTATTAGGCCCATTAATACTAGACATTGTTCAAACAAGAAATGCTTTTGACAACCAAGAACTTTGTTTTAAAGAAAATATTTGTCCCAAATGTCTTTTGCTAAATAAATAATGTCTGTTATGCATATACTTGGTTATTGATTATTATTTTTCAGTAAATTAGATACAAATTCCTCTTTCTTTATATATGAATCTCACAGAATTTGTTCCTCGGTAGTAACTTTGCAGCCTTAACATTTCTTAAATGTCTCATGGGTAAGTAAAAGTATTCCAGCACATTCCCAATCACAAAAAGCGAATGAAATCAAGCCCCAAGAACCAAGAATGAGACATGGACTTATTTTTTTTTAGTTGTTCATCTATAGACAGAATCTTGTCTGACTAAAGTTTACATAACTATAGATATACTCTGTGAACTATCTTAATCCTCTTCCTGCCTACCAAACTTTCCAAGCTCTGCTGCCCTTTGAGAAATAGCCCCTCCCTCCTTGGACTCCAGACTACATTCCACCCCATAT
>JANHGC010000893.1:0-15431 GCA_027560395.1 Boaedon fuliginosus
TAATTCCAGGCCTTCTGCCAGAGCCAGGTCTTAACGGCTTTACAGAAGGCCGGTAAGGTGGGGGTGGTCCTGACCTCATCTGGAAGTTGGTTCCAGAGGGTCGGCGCCACCACAGAGAAGGCTTTAGCACGGGGACCCGCCAGCTGTCATTGTTCGGCTGACGGGACCCACAACAGACCAACTCCGTGGGACCTCACTGGGCGCTGGGAGGCATATGGTGGCAGAAGGCGGTCTCGAAAGTACTGCTTGGTGGGCAGGATCTAGGTCAAGTAACGGGCAAGTAACGGGCAAGCTCATCCCATCGCTTGGTGCTTAGATAGCATTTTCTATATTGGGGGTTCATGCTAAATAGATAGCATGGTCTATATTGGGGGTTCATGCTAAATCATGGCTAATGGAAGGAGAAGAATTTGCACTGTGACTATTTTTTGAAATATATATATGCTACTTCTGAAAACAGATAACTAAAAGAGTAGTATTTTTACATTTGGCCTTTTGAAGTATCATACATGTAAAATGTCATAGCCACCAGAATGGGAGTATATGCAGCAATCATAAATATGACTTTCTCACTCTCTGTATAATGAGAGTCTAGCTGTCCCTTAACATACCTATAGAAGCAACAGGAAAATCTACATTCAGCTTTCATGACATTCCTTGAAAATTTCTCCTCTAAAGGAGAAACCATAGCAAAGAATTGAACCCAAGAGGTATCTGAATTGCACATTTACATTTTCAGTGGAACACAGTGTCAAACCCAAGAAAATACATCTGTTGTTCACCTGATAAATAGGGTGAATATCCTTCTGAAAAGCTTCTGAAAATGCAGATTTAAAAATGAAATACCTTCTTAAAAGTCCCTTCAGAGCCTTATAGATTGAGCCAGCAGTTGAGCTGGCATGAAGATGCTTCTCATCTCAAATCTACAGGCAATGTTTGTGCTATTTCAGGATAATTCTCAATGCACTGTCTGCTCTCACCCAACCCTTTGCCCTGAATCCAGATTACAGGTATCTCTGAACTTGCCCCTGATTTATGGTACACCTTCTCTGCCAAATTTTAATGTGGCCTGCACTCTTTTAGTTTTTGTAAGACTTTGTAAAACTTTGGGAGTCCTTTTTCACAAGGTCTCGGGCGACAAAAATTAGATGATGCCATGTTGGCACCAGTTGGCTTTTGTTTTTAATCTTTTTATGTGGTTCATGATTGAGTTTAATACTTTTTAAAAATGATTCTATATGTCTTTTAATTTTGGATTGGGAGCTGCCCAAAGTTAGTTTAAAGATGGGCAGCTATATCCAAGTTTTAAATAAATAAACTTTCCTTTCACAACCCTAGATCATACCTGGTCATACAATCCTTTTCGGGGTGGGTATGTGTTTCCTGTTTCTTTGTGTACCTTCTTAGAAGACCTTGAAGTTTATTACATACTTTGCTAAACAGGCCGTTGAAAATATTGCATTAATGGCTTCAGGCCATAAAATGGAACTGTTAGTATATCTAACGGTGAAGAGGACAAAACAGAGGCACTGTGGGAGTGAGTTAAGAATTCATTGGGGAAAACTTAAGTTCAAGTCTATCTAAAATGTTTTTACTACAGCTGAATAGACCAGAAAGTATATTAGCAATGCAGTGAGTGTGTGTGTGTGTGTGTGTGTGTGTGTGTGTGTGTGTGTGTGTGTAATTTTTTTAATCTACTTCATTGTGATTGTAAGAAAGAAAGTATTAAAAAGAAAAGGAAAAATATTGCCAATATACTCTCTGTCACTGCAAACCCAGCATAGGAAATGGTCATTTTTCCAATTATGAATTCCCTTTATCCTGTCCTTACTGAATTTCTCTATTCACAATATTAAAAGGCACAAATGGGAATCAAGGATCATTCATTCATTCATTCATTCATTCATTCATTCATTCATTCATTCATTCATTATATTTTTATGCCGCCCAACTCCCAAAGGGCTCTGGGCGGCTTACAACATGGATAGCAATAGCACTCAGATTTTATATATACCGCTTATCAGGGCTTAAATCAGAGATTAAGTCATCTTCCTCTCTTCCAATCTTTCATTAATTCCGAAGATCTGAATTTAAAGGCTACAGTAAATAAGCCTCTATTGTAAATATATGCATGCAACTTCTCTCTATGTCACAGGGCAAAGGTAGGAGCTGGATACTCAGATAAATGTGTTGGGATTGGGAGAAACGTGTTTGAATAGGTAAAGAGACTTCAACCAAAGGGATGAAGAATCTAAGGTTGAGGTTGGTCATGGCTTCCATGGGAAGTCTTATAAACTATCTTGTAGTATAAGATGTGATCTTTGAGAATAATACGATCTAAATCTTATGCAATCAACATCTTACCTAATTTCATATTATTAGTAATAGTTTAGTTCTATTCATCTAGGTAGGTTCACAAAGTAGATCATTTTTTTTTTACCCAAACATGGATGTTTTATAAATTTCTGGAATTCCATTTTATAAATTATCTTGGCTAAGAAGTCAAGTTTCCCAGCAGCTTGGAGCAGAATAACCCTGACTAATGATAGGCATGTGATGGGCTTTAATCTGTTTGATCTTCTGCATGGGGTTGCACACAAATATAAGACTGGATCTTCAGGAAGAGGACACTGAGGGAAGAAATCATAATTGCCCAGCAATTTGTTTTACTAGTTTTAAGTAAACTAGTTTTTTCTGGGCCAAGAAATTAGGGGACGAATTATCCAGGGAAAGATAAAATCTTCAGTAATTTCTTAAAGACAGGAAATTGTCTAGGACTGAAACTGCCAGGCCCCGAAAGTTCCTTTTTGATCCTTTCTCCTGAGATTTAGTAGAAATTAGGAAGCCTGTCTCCTATAGACACAAACACACACACACGCACGCACACACACGTGCAAACACACACAAATCATCCTCAGGGCAGTTGGTTACTAGGAGCGTTTCTCTGAAATTCTTTTCCAGAAGCAAATTCTTTCATCAAAGTGAATAAAAACTCATTTTAAAATGCAAGGCAATTCCTCTGAATACTGCTGGTTTTAAACAAGTTGTGGCACAAAATAGTACAGGCTCTGCGAAGTCAAACCCAGCTTTAATAATTCAATCTAAGCAAATCCCAACTTCTTACTATGTACCTATTTTTTTCTCCTCTCCATACTTAAAAAACCAACAGTGTTTTTTTGTTTCTCTCTCTCTCTCTCTCTCTCTCTCTCCCACTCACTGCCTTACTGATACAACAGTTGGTCCTGAATTAGGATTTGAAAAGTTCAAAATATTGACAGCAATATTAAGTAAGATCCAGTAAGGCATTTCTTCTTCTTTATTACATTTTTATGCCGCCCAATTCCCGAAGGACTCTGGGCGGCTTACAACAGAGATAGCAATAGCAGTCAGGTGTTATATACTGCTTATCAGAGCTTTACAACACTCCCCAAGCAGTTACAGTGTCAACATATTGTCCCCAAACAATGAGTCCTCATTCTACTGACCTTTAGAAAGATGGAAGGCGGAGTCAACCTTGAGTCTGGTGAGATTCGATCTGACAACCGGCTGAACAAGTCAGCAGAGATAGGCTGCAGTGCTGCATTTAACCACTGCACCACTGAGGCTCTATTTATTTCACATCTATGTGTGCCTTTAGCAAGTTTTACAGGCCAAAAACTCTCAAACCATCAGAAATTTGGATAAATAGCAGTATTTAGATAAGGATGATATTAGACTATTATGAATAGATGCAGTCAGTTTAAATCATGAATAGACTTGTTTAAAATGGTAAGTTCTCAATGATATGTAAAACCCCACCATTATTTTTAATATTATAATTGTAAGTTTTAATTCTTTGCTATTTTTAAGTCCCTAGCTGCTTTTAAGTTGCAGAAAAGTTTTGGTTTCTGTGCAAGTTTCAACCAAGAGCAACATAGATGGTGATCTATCCTGAAAGCAAAACAAAACACTGACTCTTTGTATTGTGCTTCTTACACCTTTTGCCCTGAGCAACCCATTATCTATCCAGACTGCAGTAATGTTTTGGCGCTGTCCTCCCACCGGTTGATTTAGTACTCTAAGACGTTAATAATTAAACTTCTGGTTTTATATTAACAGAGGCCCTGGCTTGGTCTTTCAGCTTTATTAAATGCCTCCTGTTTTTTTGAATAGCTCCATAAAAGTGATAGATGCCCTTTCTTTGCATGCCAGCCACCAAGTAGCATTATGTTTTATATTTCTTTGGCAAGACAAAGCTCTCTCTGTTTAAATATAGAAGTATAACGCAGATAAGGCTAAGTAAGATGATTTCTATGAAATCACCCAGACTGGACTCTGGGTGTTAAGATAAGCAGGCTACAGGAGTAAGAGAAAGAATGCAGAACCAGACTCTTCTGTCTTCATTACCTTGTGATGAACAGGGCAGAGCACATGAAAATAAATAGAGCTGAGGCCAAAGATATAAATGGTCAGGCCTATTCATGATAACAAGATGAGAAGCTGCCGGCATTCAGCAAAGATATTTTATAGTGCTGTGAATTAACGGCTGAGTATGAACTTTGCTTTTAAAACCTGGGGGGCGGGGAGGAGAAAGACTTTCTTCTTGGGAAGAGATGGTTAAAACAATGCATACACAGATTCATAAAGAGCTTTGGTGTCGATCCTAATTATTCTGCACAAAGGAAGACTGACCATGCCTAGTAAGCATACATATTACGAGGTGGGAGAAGAAGGAAAAAGAAAAACTGGGACCAGAAATATACTTGCATTTGACTCTGCACCATTTGCTTTGATCGGTTTTATCGTTCTTAGAATCTTTTCTTACATCGCATCGGCCTTTTAGTCAACGTGTAAAGAACCAAACACAGAGCTGAAATACTATCATGGCGTTTCTTTGTGGCCCAGATATGCTCCTTTGCAGATCTTGCATGGAATTTGAGAGCATCCCCATTTTGTCAAACTCTTACTAACTATTGGAGTCTCAGCTGGTAGGCTGGACTTGAATCCCAGAGTTTCTCCAACAAATCCATAAACTATCTCCCAGCCCCTCCTCACAGATTCCTTTTTCCTATGGCTGAGCTACCCTCTTCGATCAGCTGAGCAGGAGTACAAGTTGTAAGGAGAGAGATAAAAAGGAAAAGTCAATTTTCCTTTTTTCCAGGTCCTCTTTCACACCTCTCAATAACTTTTATTTATTTATTATTTAAACTTGTATCCCGTCTTTCTTCCCTGGTCAAGGGATACACTTTACCACCATAAAACATGAACTTGTAGCCAAGTGGCTATGGCAACTGTACAGGCTGTTTTTCCTAAAGCATTTTGCCACCTTTCTATGCCACAAGATTTAAAAGGCAGTCTCTTTCACACCATGCAGCCCAAATAAAGTGCTAATGGAAGAAGTTATATACTGATGTGTGAGTACAGATCACTGATGTATGAGACACTGTGTTTTACTGACACAATTATTTCCTGGGGCCTCATTATTCTTAAATATTAACAAAGGCTAGAAATACTGTAACTTTCAATCAAGGTTCAACAACTTTGGAGGAATCTTGAGATTTTCAAAAACTAAACTAAACTAAATTAATGAAAACTAGTCTTCAGCATACATTTGGGGAAATTAAACAGGACCATTTATCATCTAACCCATGCAGAATGATTTTTCAGTTGCAATGTCTGCCTCTAGAATGAGGTCCCACTTGAGATCAAAACAGTTTCCACTTTCATGCCTGTCCAATGGTCTTGAAAATTTGGCTCTTCTTGAAAATGTTTGTAATTTTTGGGTTATTTTTTAATTGAATTTTTATTTACTATGTGAGCAATCCAGAGTTAGTTGGAGTTGGGCAGCATCAAACATTGACTAAATATGGTTACTAAACCTAAATGGTTAACTTACTCTGATATATCAAGGAGAATATAGAATAAAAACAAGAGAACAAGTGGCAGTAGAAGGGCATTCATATCAATGGTTTTTGTATGTATAATTATTAGAAAGTTTAAAATAAACTTTTGAACATTGTAAGACTAATCTTGAACTCAAACTCTGTTCATGTTATTGATAAAATGTGTAAAATTTTATTGAAATATAAAAGAGGAGAACAAATTAATGTATGATAAAAAGGGTTAAAACTTTGGTTAAAATATACACATATATGGATCATGAGTATGTAGCTGAAAGGATGGATCATGAGTATGTAGCTGAAAGGACTGAAATTTACATTATGTTATAGTCTTAAAGACAATTTTTATAAAATAATATATTATTTGTACAGGTTACCGGAAAAACTGTCTAGAATATATAAAGGCTCTTCAAACTTATGTTAGAAAGTAATCAACAAGAAGGGACATTTTATCATGCTTGGTAGATGTGTAAAAAAGCCAGAAATTTTTTGATTCAATACAAAAGATTTTAAAGACTCATATACAATTGAAACCAGAGACTTTTCTTTTCAGATTGATGGATAAGCAACTGTAAAAAAAAATTAGGGAGCTTTGTTTTTATATATGATGACTGCAGAAAAACTATCATATGCATAAAGATGGAAATATTTGACTTTTCCCACAAGGAAATGATGGATACTGAAGATGCTGGAACTTGCTGACATGGCCAAATTGAAAGCTCTAATTAGAGATAGGACATTATCTAAATGTAATGATGATTGAAAACCCCATATTATCTTTTTGCAAGAAACAGAAAAAATGCTATTATGATGTATGGCTTGGAAAATTACAATAAACATAACAGATCTGTATAAACAATATTGTAATCAGCATTTATGTGTATAACTGCTATAAAAGAAAATCAGAAGTAACTTTTTCTTGATTTCTGCATCTTTGTCTTAAAAAAAATTAAAAATTAACTAAAATAACTAAAGAAATAGTCCTGTATAGTAAATGTAAAGATAAAGATATATATTATTATAATATAATTCAATACAATACAATGAAATATAAGTAGATATGTTAAAATGCATTTAAATACCAACTAAATTTCATGAATGTAGTGGGGTTTATTTTTACTAAAGAGGAATAGTATAGGATGTGCTGTAAATCTATCTACTCAGAGTTTAAAATCCAGATAATAGTACAATAAGCTCCATGCTGACAAGTATGACTGAATTATTATGCTGAAATATTACACCGCGTGTAACACATTGGCACATAATATTCTGCTGCTGTAGAATGAGTTAACTCACACATTCTTTTCCTGAAAGGTTACTTCTATTTATAATAGAAGCATTATATACAACTTCGGGTGAACATTCCATTTTGTGTTATCTTATTTTCTGTCAATTTTAAATACGTTCAGGCCAGTTCCAAGAATTGAAACTTTTTACCCATTAAAAAAGCTTTTTTTAAAAAAAAGCTATATTAAGTACACGTTCCTCTCCCATCAAAGGAATGACACTTTGTAATATGTACATGAAATTATATTAGTTGAAAGAACATTCACAGTCAGTTTAGTCAGCATAATTATCCAATCCATAGGTAGTCCTTGATTTACAACAATTCATTTAGTGACTATTGAGACTTAAAATGGCACTGAAAAAAAGTTACTTATGACCTTTTTTCACACAGCTGTTGCAGCATCCTGATGGTCATGTGATCGAAATTCAGATGCTTGGCAATTGACTCATATTTATAAGTTTTATTTTATTTTGTATTGTTCTCACTTCTTGGTTATATTCTCTTCCAGGAAATTGGTTTTCTCTTTACTGGTATACTTCAAGACTTTATCATTCTCAGAATCCAGCTGAGATATATTTGATTTTTTTTTAAAGTTCAGTTTTTTCCTTCCTACAGAAAGTGTATTTCTTCTTCAACCATCCAGCATTTACAACCATTACAATGAGATTTCAAAATTACATCTTCTCTTCTCTGAGAGAGGTTCTTTGCATCATTTCTCTAAGGCAGGGGTGTCAAATTCACATCATAGTGGTGTAATGTGATATATTGGGACTTTCCCTCCTTTCACTAAACCAGACGTGGGCGTGGCCAGCATGTGACACATCTGGCCCGTGGTCCGGGAGTTTGACAGCCCTGCCCCCCAAGTTTCTCCATGTCTCCACAATATTTCAGTCTGATATGATGTTGCTTTCCTTGCCTGTCCATTCAATTACCCAGCACCCAAAGAACTTTGTGTGAAGGGGAGAGGGTGACCTTAAACCCAAATACAACAAGATAGAGAAGGAGCTGTAAATGTGAAGCAAGGACAATTGTTGATTTGGCATTCTTCATCCACTAAAATGGCCAGAGATAGTGGCACAGAGTCCAGAAAATAAGCTGAAATACGGACATTGAAATTGATACAAGACAATATTGTAGATCAGGTTTGAACTGTCCTTGGTGTTCTCTGAGCTTGGCAATCTTTTGCAAACGTTTCCTTACCAGTGCACTGATGACGTTATGTAGTTTGGTAATGAAACATCTAAAGAAAACTGCCAAGCTCAGAAACCACCAAGAACCCAAACACACTGAATTACACACTTACTATCTCAATTAATATTTGAAGGGCTTAGATTACAGATAAGATGATTGGCAACTCCTTGCTATGCTTCCTCCTATCCCACTAGACAAATGTAGGAAGGAGAATATATTATTAACAAAAGCGTTCCTTACATGTAAAAAAAAATTAAGCTGGATAATAATCTTTAAAGCACTACCCAAGAAATCAAATAATACAAATAATGGTAGGTGCCTGCCATATCATTTAAGAATCTAAACCATGAAGAGAGAGGTAGAATTTAAATTGTAAATTGGTTCCCTTTGGAGGAAGCATTGTTTAATTAGCACTGTTTCAGAATTAGTTTATTTTAGTTTTTAGCTTTTAACTATTAAAAGATTTTGCCATTTGCTTTTGATATAAAGTTTTAAATTACTAGTGTACTTGAACACAGTTATATCGCATTATATTGTACAACAGTACTATTATTTCATAATTACTATATTATAAACATAATTAAAACCACATGATTGCTAGGAAGTACATGATACATGTAATTTGCTCTTTCAGGATTCTGTGTATGAACCTGATTAGTTCCCTCGCCCACTTTTTCAAAAGTTTCATTGTGCAAGGGCACAATCCTAATTACAGAATTAGGCATTTTCCAACATGACATTTGTCAATGACATATCTAAACTGGAAGATTGCTAGCGATAAAATATTCCTATACCAGTTAAAAAGTTTGAAAAACGGCTGCTCCACTCTATACAGCTAAACAACATTTATATAAATTTATTATTGGAGTATACATGCATTGAAGTAGATAAAGAAGAATATTACAAGTAGGTTTGCGGCAATAATACTATGAGCATATAACAATTTTATTTACAAAAAGGGGAAATCATTGTAGTGTTTCATCCTCAGAAGGAAAATGTGGCCCTTCTTCCAGTTAATTGAGGTGCAAGCCACAATCAAATAATTTTAGTTTCATAGTTATACGAGATCATTTCCATGGCTTCTGAGAGTTTGAATGAATTTGAGGAAGAATAGAAATAGAGGATCAGAGTTTTATCATAACTCATTATAATGAAATTTAAATTGAGTGCATTTACAGTAAACCTGTAAATAAATAAATAAAATTTATAGTAAACCTTGATTTTATGAACAAATAAAGGGTGCCTGTTAAAATCAAATGTTATTAAATCTATTTTCTTATAATTTTACAAATTTGTATGCATAAAATGTATGAACATTATCTGTACAGTCTAATTTGGAGTAAGACCACGTGGTAAACAAGAAGTACAAATTCATATTTTGTTTGTTGCATCTGAAATCGTCTGAATAGTGGTGTACAAATCAAAGTTTATCTGAATTGGTAAAAATTGTGAACTAAGCCAAATTCCTGGGGTTGATAGAAATGGTTTGGAATATATTGTCCATCATATTTCATTACTTTCTTGAACACATTTCAAGTGTTATGCAAAGTGAAAAATTATTAACTGAAAGCGAAAATATACATACATGTCTTAAAATAATTTCTGAAATTGTGGTGTATTTGGCATAAAATAACCTTTATATAAAGGTGAAGTAAGGCAACAGAAGAAACAACACATGATTGAAACAATTATTTATCAAGTAAGATTTTTCATTATTTTTGGCTATTGAATGATACAGGATCAAATAATAGAAAACATATTTCTTTTAGACATATATTGCTTTAGAAAGTTCATCGATTTAAAAACTCAAAGGAGACAACCAATAATGTTTGAAGATTTATTCTAGTCATTCCATTTCTACTCTTACTGTACCCCAGTGAAAGGTTTGTATGAAATAATAATCAAATATGTCTTCTCCCATATGTTCCCACAGGAAAGGTATGCTCCAAGTTCTTTCTTTTAAAACTTATCATCTTGTGGGACCTAAGAAGAGTTCCTTTACCATGGGTGCTCCTGTCTTCTGGAATATGCCTCCTCTCTTGCATCCTATCGATATGACGGGAGCCTTAACTCTTCTTCCCTTTAGGAGAATTGTTAAGACCTGGCTTCCCGAACAGATTTAATTAATTTTCCCAAGATTAATCGAATGGGAGTCCTCTTGTGTTTAGAATGATTTATATTTATGCTCCCAGTTATGTCTCTGGTGCACAGCATTCTACTACAGGGGTCCCCAACCTGTAGGCCAGGCTGTGAGTGGCCCCACTGGGCCATGTGAGTGTCCAGCCAGTGCAAGAACCTCTATGCATATGCACAGCTCCATTCATGCAAGCATTGTTGCAGGCACTTGTGGCCCCACTCACACGAGCCTCATCACAGATGCTCATTGTCCCACTTGCATGAGCATCACCATGAACATCATGTGCACTCATGCACATGGGCTTGCCCTCCCACAAAATCTTCCTTCTTTCTCCCTCCCCCACTCCACGCCCCCAAACCGGAGGTTAGGGAACTCTGTTCTACTACCTCTATGCTTCCAGAGCAAACAAGAATAATATATAATATATACTGGACTACTGCAACGCTCTCTACATGGGGCTGCCCCTGAAGAGCAGTCGGAGACTCCAGCTGGTGCAAAATGCAGCTGTGTGGGTTGTCATGGGGGTGCCTCGGTACTCCCATGTCACACCACTCCTGCGTGGTCTGCATTGGCTTCCAGTTGTCTTCCGGGTGCAATTCAAGGTGCTGGTAATGACCTTTAAAGCCCTACATGGCTTAGGACCTGAGTATTTGCAAGACCACCTTCTGCCACCGATAGCCTCCCATCATCCAGCTCAGTCCCACAGAGTTGGCCTCCTCAGGGTGACTTCAGCCAGACAATGTTGGCTGACAACCCTAGGGGGAGAACATTCTCTGTGGGATCACCTATCCTCTGGAATGGTTTGCCCCCGGATCTTTGGATAATCCCCAACCTTCAATCTTCCACTGTGCCTTGAACATTTGGCTCTTCCAACAAGTCAGTCTAGGATGAATCCACTATTAGTTTTAAAATTTGTTTAATTGAATCTTAATTTTAAATTTTAAATTCGTCACTCCCACTTTTAAAATTATTTATTGGATCCAAAATAATTTAATAGTGTCTTAAACTTTGTATTGTATTGTGTGTTTTTATTGTTGTAAGCCACCCTGAGTCCTTAAGGAGAAGGGCAGCATATAAATCCAATCAATCAATCAATCAATCAATCAATAATGGCCAGGCCTCAATCCTGCCTGAAAGGATGCCAGATAATTTGCTTTTTCCTAGACCCTCTGCAACTGAAGTCAACCACCTTCTCAACCATCTTCCCTAAAAAGAGAATGTTAAAGACTAGATGGACATTGTCGAGATCTGTTGGACAATCCTGGGTAAATCTCCAAGTATTATGATTTTAAATAAATTCTATGCAGAAACAGATTTGTTCTTCTCAATATTTCCTGTCAGTGTCTTTTTCATCAGACCCTTTAATTTTAAGAATTTCCCCTTTTATAGTCAAATATAACTATGGAACATCAACAGTTTTCTATTTAATGTATCCTATTGGTTCTCCATTGCTTATAAACCATGGTTATCACATAGGTACCCTGTTTCCCTGAAAATATGATCTTCCCTGAAAGTAAAACCTAGCTTGATTTTTACACGTGCACCAAATATACATGTTCCCCTAACTAATAGGTTAGTCAGTGGATGACATCCCTCCAAAACAAGACCTGGTGTCTTTTTTGGTGGCAAAAAAAATATAAGACAGGGAAACACGGTAAATCTAGAATTGACACTACCACCCTGCATGTTCTTAATGATATGGATATCTAGAAATTTGATTTCTTTGTCATGAGCTAAGCTTTATTACATTTTTTCCTTTGTATGCTTGATGCCTTTCACCATCTCAAGATTGTTTTCAGAATTTTAATCAGATGGCAATAGCACATCTCTATTTATGGTTAGAAGCAGGGGTGGGTTTCAGCTGGTTCGGGCAAACCATTTGTTACGATTTTGCACAGTTCAGAGAACCGGCAAAATGCAACACTTGCGACCCCGCCCCATTCCTCCCATCCCTCCTCTCACTGCCGCTCTCCCTCGTGCCCTGCGCCCTGGGCATCCCAGATGCCAATGTTCACGCAGCAGGCATGAAGTTTGACGGCCTGGGCCGCAGGCCACCGCGGTGCTCCTGCTGGCCACTGCTGCCTTGTTGCTGCCCAGAGGTCGGAAGGAGTGCTGCCACCGCCGAGCATGTCCCTACTGAGCGCCGCACCCAGGAGCCCCAGCACGCCCAGTGGAGCTGCCTGGGGAGCAGCTTCACCCCCTCCTTGTTGCCCCGTGGGGGTCTCCGAGGCTGCTGCAGCCAAAGGTGGGGCACCCGGGAGCCCCATGGGAGCACTGCCGGCCAGACTGCGGAAAGGGCAGCTGCCATTGCCATTGGAGCCCTGCAGGCACCTCACTTCCCCTTCAGCCTCTGGGTGGGAGGTTTCTTGCCCCCGCCCTGCTTCTGCATCCACACTCTGGCAGAAACTTTGGGCCTCTTCCTATGGGCTCTGGGGAAGCCGTGGGACTCGGTATGGGTCGGAGGCAGTGGGTGTGTGGCAGAAGCTGGCAGAGATGCCGCCCATTCCCCTCCCGTACCCAGCGGCCAATCCGCAAGCAGCGCAGCCCATTGGCAGAGTCCTGTGGGGGGGTAGGATGCTCCCTTCTGCCCCGCTGCCCCCCCTCCCCACTACAGCCATCTTGAATTGATTCTTGCCTGGGGTGCGGGGGAAGGTCACCAAGCCTGCCAGAGTACCTTTCCGCTTGGCCTGGGACCAATTTGTTGGGGTCACGCAGCCGCTCCATTGGTTGGCTCTTTGTGCCGAGGTGGGCAGCTCTGCAGGGAACACAGGGAACAAAGCGCGGCACAGGGAACAAAGCGTGGCCTTCATGTGGTCTCCGGGTGGGATGGGGGGAAGCAGGTCACACTGACTTCCTCAAGTTCTGCCAAAGGGCCCCTCAGGAGAAGCTTCGTGGGCTGCCCGACCTTCCCTAGGAATGTCGCCTCTTCTAGGCTGGCATTGCAGCTGCCACGGTCCCAAGGCTGACTTTCGGCATGTGGCACGTGTGCACGGGCGCGCTGGCTGGCTAGTGGCTCGCCAAAAGAGAGCAGGCAGTGGGGAGAAGCCAGCTCTCCAGCCTGGCCATCACCTCCTCTCTCTTTCCGTGTGGGGATAGGAAGGTTCCCTTCCCCCCGCCGAAAGAGCACGCAAGGTCTGGGTGTTTCTCTGTGAGTCCCTGCGAGTCCCTCCCAGGAGTGAGATGTGCATGTTTCCTTTGCTCTGATATAGCTGAGGAGAGAAGCAGCTAGCTTGAATGCAGAGTGAAATAGCATACCTGTTTTTCTCTGTATTCAAGCTGGCTTCAACCCCCCTTGCGAGGAGAGGGGTTGCTTGTCAGAAGCAGCCCTGTCAATGCAGCATCGGTCATGTGACTGAGTGGGCGTGGCCAACTCGATATCACTCACAGCAAGGTGTGGCCCCACCTTGCTGTGAGTGACATGACCATTAAGCCACACCCACAGAACTAGTTGTTAAAAAAATCGAAACCCACCCGTTTGGAAGCCACCACAAAATTTATTCTTATAAAAATCTGGCCTTCCAATGCATTTAGTACATCTGATTTTACCTCTTCTTTTAAATAAAAAACAAAAAACCTATCCAATCTATTCCCTGACCCTTCTACAGTTTTGTATATAAACAACTGTGTATGTTATTTAGAAAAATTTATATTTATTTGGATATATAAATAACCATACCCAAATGTTCGACAAGATTTCAATTAAATCTACAATACCGGTATGTTTTTGTTGTCCAAGCATTAACTAACTTCCGATGCAAGAACATTTTCCAAAGAATACTTGTCACTTGATGCTTGCTGAGGCAGAATTTATTTATTTTATTTATTTATTTTATTTATTTAGATTTACACCCTGCCTCATTCCCCGGTCAGGGGAATTCGAAGCAGCTAACAACAATAAAAATCACAATATTCCACAATAAAAAAGAAAACAAGCCACAATCACATTCATCCAGGGGAGGGGGGCACATTAATTCCAGGCCTTCCACCAAAGCCAGGTCTTTGCGGCTTTACGGAAGGCCAGTAAGGTGGGGATGGTCCTGATCTCTACAGGGAGCTTTAGTGACCATTCAGAGTTAAAAGTGGCTCTGAAAAAGTGACTTATGACCGTTTTTTCACACTTACATCCATTGTAACATCCCCGTGGCCACGTGATTAAAATTGGAATATTTGGCAACTGGCATGTATTTATGACAGTTGCGGTGTCCCAGGGTCATGTGATCGCCTTTTGTGACCTTCTGACAAGCAGAGTCCCTGACCGGGGAAGAGAGGCGGGGTATAAATCGAAATAAATAAATAAAATAAGAGTCAATGGGGAAGCCAGATTAACTTGACTGTAACTTAACAACTGTAGTATTTCGCTTAACAGCTATGGCAAGAAAGGTTGTAAAATGGGGCAAAACACACTTAACAACAGTCTTGCTTAGCAGTGGACATGTTGGGGTAAAGAAAAATTCTTATTTAAAATTCTGTTTCAGTTAAATTGATTTTTAAAAATTTTTTTAATTGTCTCTTATCTTTAAAATTATTGATATCATGGGATGTTTCTCATTCTAACTATGATAGATGTATTCACACATAGGTATTTCATGTTTACGTAGAGTTCCTTGGCCAGTCGCGCAGGCATTCACTTCAGATTTCAGCCCTAATTTTGAAAGATGTAGGAGAGCCACTTTCACAATACATAATTACTAGGGTTGGTGGTGAAAAATGTTTCCATTAAATTTGTAGAAATATTTGGTAAGCGCTTAATTAAAACAAACCCCTTAATTGTGAGACAATTTTTATAATTTTGTCGAATGACATAAATATTAAATCACTATTTAACGTTGATTAAAAAATAAATACCGTATATACTCGAATATAAGCCGACCCGAATATAAGCCGAGGTACCTAACTTCACCTATGAAAACTGGAAAAACTTATTGACTCGAGTATA
>JANHGC010000896.1:3362-17600 GCA_027560395.1 Boaedon fuliginosus
GAGGAAGGAAGAAAAAAGGAAAGGAAGGAAGGAAGAGATGGAGAGAAAAAAAGGAAGGGAGGAAGGAAGGAAGGAAGGAAGGAAGGAAGGAAGGAAGGAAGGAAGGAAGGAAGGAATTTATCTTCACAAATAAACAAAAGAAAAGGCTCCTGGATTTTCATTGCCTGACATTCCACCCCAGGGTCTTCACGAAGGGGAGGGGGAAGGTCATTTGTTGAGAATTTCTTCACTTAATCCCACCCACCCAGAAAATAAGATTCCTAAACTGAACCATAACAAACCTGCTTTTTTTTGCTGTCCTAAAAGGAGAAGGAGGCCCCACCAGTGTTGAATGGCCACAGCCGCTGGGTCAGGTTGGACTAGCTAAGGAGCCATTTCTAGCCGATCCTGGTTGATCTGGAAAGCTAGACCCTGGTTGATACTTGGACATCCCGGTCATCCAAGGACCAGGAAGTCAAAAGCATACACGAAAATAGTCCTGGTCAATCTCTTCCATAGCAGCCCCCCCAAAAGCTCATGGAGGCAGCTCTTGAAGACCTTGAGAATGGAGCTGGACCCAACATGACTTTGGACCATGACCTAACTTGACCGCACGTACCCATGAATTGCCCAGTGGGAGATGGATACCACCAAGGCAAGAAGAGGTTGGGGGAGGACAAGATAGATGTAGGAAGAGGAACATGGGCCCCTGACCTTCTACCCTTTTGCCACCACCAGTTAGATGTGTTTAACAATGATATGTTTAATACGTCAATGGACAGACCCCGGAATTCTTTACATTTATCAGAGTAACGGAGATGGAAGAGACGTTGGGAGGCCCTCCATGTGATGGTGGAGTGCAAGGGCCACTCATCACTTATTTCAGCGTTACTGTCACTTCCAACGGTCACTAAACGGACGGTCGCAAGTCAAGGACTGCCTGTAACCCTCAGGCCTTGAGGAAACGGGTCAAGGGTGGCTGTTTTCCTTCTGGTCTGATCCAAGGAGGGAGAATTTACATCCAAGGGGTGGGATTTAGCCGGTTCACATTGGTTCATGCGAACCGGGTGTTAATTTTACATGTGGTTTGCCGAAACGGTAGTTGCAATGACGGGCTGGCCCCTCCCACCCCTCCCCTCCCAGGAGTCTCCACGCAGCCTGTTTTGGATGGCAGGGAAGTGCAGGGCCCGTGCGGAGGCTCTGGGAGGGCGAAAAACAGGCCTCCCGGAAGTGCTAGAAATCCGGAAACGGGCCCGTTTAAGGCCTCTGGAGGGCCTCTGGAGCCGTTTTTGCCCTCCCGGAGGTCCAAGGAACCCAGGGAAGGTGGAAATGCCCCCCTGCCATGGTGCAGGAGGCCAGGTAGACCACGCCCACCATGGCCACGCCCACCATGGCCACGCCCACCCAGCAACCAGGCAGAGAACCAGTTGTTGAAATAATTGAATCCCACCCCTGTTTACATCCCAGCGAAGCACCCACCTAGCAGATTCCTCGGAGTAAGAGGGAGGGAGGACAGAGCGGAAGAGCTGAAAAAGCCCAAGGGAAGGGAACACGGGTTTGCCAAGCGCATTAACTGACGTTTCCTCCCGCCCGAGAAAATATTTAAGCGCAAACCTTCCCTTTGAAAATGGTGCTCAGCTGAGGCCCTTGACATTGAGTTAAGAGCCTTGCCATTATGCGGCGGCTAGCATTGTTCATATCTGACTTGATATCCGTTAATTGGTTGGGGTGATACACTCATTTGACTCCCGATCCATTTCCAGACAGCTGCAGCTCAGGCGAATGCCATCTGATATATTTATTTATGGGCCGTATTTTTAAACACCCCTGTAAATTGCCTCTGCGGGAGGCGGCACCTGTCTGGTCTTGTTTGGCCCCTAAAGGTAAGGTGGGGGCTTTGAGCCTGGAGGTGGCTTCAGCGGCAATCCCTGGGGTTGTAAGGAAGTTGAAAAATATTTGGGGAGACGGCAATGGCGAACCGCCTAGTACCATCGCCAAAACGACAATGTGGTGTCCATGAAGTCACATCGACTTCTGATATGACTTCTATCATGGACTGGGCTCTAACCACCATCTCTAGAGCCAGGGATCTTCCAACTTGGCCAGTTTAAGACTGGTGGACTCCAACTCCCAGAATTCCTGAGCTAACATGGCTGGAAGAGGAATTCTGGGAGTTGAAGTCCACAAGCTTTAAGGCTGTCGAGATTGAAGACCCCTGATCTAGAGGAATCAACTTCTAGGGGAAGTTGATGATGAGGTCAGAATAATCAGATTAGGGAATAACAGAAGAGCTGGGTGAGTCCTTGGAGGTCTTCTCGTCCCTTGGAGGTCTTCTCGTCCCATTTGAGACAAATCTTTTCTTGAAAACCTTGGAGCGCCCACAACTTCTGAAGGCAAGCCATTCCACCGGTTAACTGTTCTACCTGTCCGGAAATTCCTCCTTAGTTCCAGGTGGGATCTCTCCTTCACTGGTTTCCATCCATTGCTTCCTGTCCTGCCCTAAGGTGGCTTCCAGGTGTATATAGAAATGGAGGCGAAGCTAGCTGGCTTGTAATGGCCTTCATGCCTTGGCTCTCCGACCCAAACTCCCCGGTTGGTTCCAGATACAGTAGGACAACCAAACCACATTGCCCCCAAGACTTCTGGAAGATGCCAAGTGGGCAACGATTGATCGAGATCTTTAGGAACTCTCCTGTGTCTTGTAAACCCAAGAGATCTGTCCCCACATGCTTTGCTTTATCACTTAGGCTAGCCGGATGTTGAATTTAGGGACTCCAGCAAACAGACTCTTCTCCTGATCCCTGTCCTCGTCCTCCTCGTCCTCGTCCTCGTCCTTCCTTCCTTCCTTCCTTCTTTCTTTCTTTCTTTCTTTCTCCATTCTATGATCATTGATCATTTGTACCACTGACAAGCCAAAAATATTTTAATAAATTAAACAAATATTGATATATGTGTGAAAAATGGTTTTGTAGATATGTATAAAAATATGCATTCAAAATAATCAAGTTGAATGGAAAATAGCAAATATCCCCACTGATCTCAGTGACACCGTGTCATTCATATCTTTTAACATAAAATTGCTGTGGGACCTGGGCCTAAGAGGCCTGGGCTATTAATGCAGGAGTGGATGATCTGGGGTCCCAGAATCTTTGTTGTAGCTGGTTCACAGAGTCTTCTCTGATCATAAATGTTGAAAATTTGCTACACTGCAGCATGAAAGAGGAACAAAACAGTGCAAACTCTAAACTAAGCTTAGTACAACTTTGGAAAGTCCAGAATGATCTTAGACTCTTCCTGAAAATGGCAAAAATCAAGTCATGGTTCTACTCATTTGCTTCATTATTCTGTCCCTTAAGGACCTGCACTCCTCTGTAATATTATATGTATCCATATACATTTATTCCCAATCCATAGAGGAATAAAAATGTAATTTTGAAAAGCTTTTTTAAAAGAACCAAAAAAAGAAAGAAAATACTATTATTATTTTTTTCAGAATAGAACTATTTCAGCCACTTTGTGTGATCTGGACAGAGAGTAAGATGCGTTAAGTGTTTTGAGTTTCATTTGAAAGAACAAAGTTTAGAATTCTTTAAATGTTGGTGGGAGGTGCTTGACTAATGAAATTTATAATCTCATTCCAATCATTCCACTTTCCTCTTGAAATCTATCCAAGGCATTTATCATTATTCCAGTTGCACAAAACAGCTCCAGTCACACACCAGGCTCGCTGAAAGACTTGTCAAGACTGCAACAGTAATTCACAAATTCACTAAAATTCCCTGCTCCACTGAGCAGCATGACAGCTCTGCCGACCACAGTAACATTTCTATTCAAACTGGCTTTGGTGCTGAAACTATAAATATCCGTGCAATATTTCCTGCTTCAGAACATAAAGACAGCTTTACAGCACTGATAAAATAGAAATTACTTTCTCTCTGAGGTCTTGCTGGAATTTTAATGTCTGTTTTGCAATAAAGCAGCTCCTACACATTTCGATTTGAGAGAGAGAAAACAAACGGTCTAATTTAGTTACAATAATGACTCCTCTTCTGTTGTCAGCCTTGATCTGTTCCTTGGTTGGAGGGCTGTTACAATGTGTACTGTTGAGAGCTATTGTGTTTTTTTATAGTAATATTAAATTTGTTTCTCAGCCCTAACTTCTCAACTCAAGATCTATAAACTTGGTTAATTATAACAATGAAGCAACAAGAACCTAGAAATAAAGTTTTTTTTTTTTTTGTGGAGGTGAGTTGGATCACTAAAGTTTACAATCGTTAATAGTGTTTATGTAAAATTATTTATCATAACTATAAACTGTTGACCAAGAATTTAAAGTTTCTTCAATTGAAAATTGGGAGAAAATTGGCTACTGCTGAGCTCATCAACATTATCTTTAATTATGCAGTATCTGTCATTTCAGTCTTTATTAAGGCCTTCAAAGAAAATAAAGCCCTTTATTTCTTTTTCTATGTCTGAATACAAAGTCTTCAATTGTCCTTATAGCCTAGACATTGCAGAAAGCAGAGAGTGGAGAACAAAATAGAACAAAATAAATAGAACTAAAGGACACAATCCATCTGGGGCATCCTTTAAGAAACATCCATTGAAATGAATGATGACTGTGGATAATAACTTCCCAAGAGTGGAATGTGTTTGGTGATTCCTTATTTGCTTAAAAGATGCATGGCACAAACAGTATATCCAGATGCTAGTAAATACTACTGAGCACTAACTTTTTTTAATAAAAAAAAACTAACATGGAATTAAACTTGCTCAGATGGCAAATTAAAGATGTTATTGACCATGGCAGGAGAATAACAACAAAACCTGGCAAGGGTATTACTGAGCTCCAAAGACTAAATCCAGTGAGTCACTATAATGCAGCAGTGATAAATAAGATATAATAGTGTTACTAAAACAGATGGCAGCACTCACATAACCTTCACTGAAGTTGTCAGGTTGTTTTGAATGGTCTTCAATGAACCTTCTACAGAATTATTACAGAATAAGTATTTTATTTATTATTATTTATTTATTTATTTATTAGATTTATACCCCGCCTCTCTTCACCCCAAAGGGGGAACTTTATCCTGATAAAATTGTGTGGAAGTTTCATTGAAGCTTGTTAAAAAAAGCTTGACAATTTTAGTGAAGATTGTTTGAGTGTTGCCATCTGTTTTAGTAACACTATTACTTCCTATTTATCACTGCTACACTATAATGATAGTGGCAAATTTTTGAGCTATATCTGATGAATTCTGAAAAAAATTTGCAAGGATGCAAAGTACAACTATCCAGTTTGAAAGTCTTCTGAATCCTGCCAATAGTTTCTATTTACATTACCCATTTTCAAATTCTGTGTAAATGTTACTAACGTGCTTGACTTTCATCACTCATTCTATGCTAGATGTAACCATGCTTAAAACAAATCCCTTGAAATCAGAAAGCCCTGCCTAAATCATGACTAACGTCTCCCATTTATACCAAGCATATTTAAGATTGGATGAAGCCCATTAATTATTTTATAATAGAATTTGGATTTGTGCAACCTGGATGTAGCTGTTGGATAAATGAACCCGAAGAAATAAAGCTTGAGAAAGGAAGTTTGCTGCAGGATCTATGTGGAAGCTCTAAGAATGTTCTTGTGGGGAAAGGAGATGAATTGCCAGTGCTTTGCAAGAGTGCTGATTACTGGGAATGGAATTCCTGATCTGGCAAGAATGAAAAACAGAATAATCTTACTAATCTTTATGATGCTGGGAATCAGCTAATTAACTCATGGCTTTCCCCTCTCCAGGTAGACCAGATGATCTCCTGGGACTATATGGAAAGGGCCATCCGTCAGCAGACCTTCCACATCATTGGTGCTGCCCAAATTGCTGACCTCAACCACAAGAACTGAAACCTCCTCCTTCATGCAACTTGGCTTGTCCAAATGGAAAGTCTTGAGCTGGAACAGACGGGCAGATACCACTTCCTTAATCTAGCATGTAAAGCCATTTTAAGGCTGCTTTAGCTGTGAGCCGATGATAATGTCACATAAAATTATGCTCCTTGGCACTGCCCCCAGATGTGCCTCTAGGTGGCAGCAGCTGCCTACTGCTGCACCTGTAGGAGGATACTGCACACCTTCTATATAAGGGGCTTGCATGTCCCTCCTTACTCAGTTCTTGCATACTTTGGCTATGTAGTGTCACCTGAGACAAACATCTATCCTGAAATAAAGCCTTACCTGATTTACCCTGATCCTATGCTATGTAGCTTCTTCCTAAGATCCCAACCTCAAACTCTACATGACAGATACCACAAAGTTGCTGGCATGAGTGTAAGCCTTCTAGAAAGGGATAGTGACTAGTGAGGCAATTTTTTCATTGAGGCAAAAAGATTAGATAATGACATGTTCTGGTCTGAAGACCAAAAGGATATATATATAATATTCATTAATGGGCTACTAGTCTTCGGCTTCTTTGCTTATAGTGCACTGAAATATTGGCTTTTCAATTTTCTCTTTCAGTATAACTAAATCAAATTGTTAAAATCCCAAAGTGGCAGTTTTGGTGGTAAGAACATGCAAACTGTGTTCTTGAAAAAATAACTTCGCAAAAAGGATAAAATGCATGATGTTATCTATTCCAGACTTATATTTCTGGATTACTCTAACCCTAATCAGGTATATTCAATTTGTGAGGGGGAAACCCTACAGGTGCTATTGACAAGATGAAATACATATTAATGTGTGAGTCTAGAAATCAATTTAAAAACCAATTATCTGAGCTTAGATTTTTTTTAAAAAAATGTATTCTGCAGCCTGAGTTATAAAAGTCAGCCTCAGATAAGAAATAAATTTCAAAAGTCTTTTTCCTGTTTCCACTTCTTCTAGCTGCAAATAATATGTCTGTTCTTCTATACAAATAATAAAACTCCTATTAGAAATAGAATCATAGGGCTGGAGGGACCTTGGAGGCCTTCTGGTTCAACTTCCTTAGCATTCTTAAATAGGAGTTCTTATTCTGTCCTGGATGAATGGCTGTCTGGACTTTCCTTAAAAGTCTCCAGTGATGCAGCACCCACAATTCCAGGATGCAAGCTGTTCATTGACTAATTCTTCTCACTATTAAGAAATTCCTCCTTAGTTCCAGGATGAGCTTCCATTTCTTCTTGTCCTGTCCTCTTCCCTGTGACAGCCCTTCAAGTATTAGAAGATGGCTGTCACATCACCCCTAAACCTTTTTTGTTGTTGTTAGGCTAAACATATCTAATTTCCTTAGCCATTTCTCATACAGTTTAGCCTCCAGCCCCTTTATCATTATATTTGTTGCTCTTCTCTACTCTTTCTAGGGCTTAAGCATCTTTTTTTGTATCGTGGTGACCAGAACTGAATGCACTCTTCCAGGTGTGGCCTTTCTATTGCAGCTTAGATCAGTACCATCCCTTCTCATGATCTTGATGCTATGTGGTTAATTTTTTTCCCCATCTGATTCAGGTTTCCCCCCCCCATAACTTTGCTTTGTGTTAATTTCTTATGTAAAGATACCACATCTTACTGTCTCAAAGGAACATCACATTTTAGTTAAATCATATATTAAGTTAATGATATTGATTAATACTAAATAATCTAGGTTCTACAGGAGTTCAGATTAATAGTAGACCAGAATTATGCTGTTAGCCGCTGCATGTTTTTAAAGAAAGAATGTAATGTAAGAATTTTGCTAGTTAGTCTCTTTGTTGCTTCTGGGGTAGAAACTGTGCATAGTAAACAAGGTATAACTATATTGCAGATATAGTCTTAGGCCTGAAGCAAATTCATTAAAACTCAGTTTGGAATACATTAACATTCTGGAAACTAGTTATCTTAATTGGTAAGCCATCATAGTTTATGCACTGATAATGCCTCCAAATTAGCCTACCTTCATTCATTTGAATAAGATTTATTAATATTCGTCTTCTTACTGTTTTGCTTCAGATCATTTTTATATTAAAATCAATAGTTATTGTAAATCCTCTATCACTATTAGAGTTTTACTGAATAAAAGTAAATAAAGTATTTACATTTGCTGTTTTTAAGGGCTTAACTCTTCCAAACAAACCTGCTTCCAATTGCAATTGTTCTTCTTCCACATCACATTTGCATAAGAATGGTTTTCCTCCATTTTTAGTTTATGTAAGGCATCACTTTTGCTGTCATAAATGGAGAAAATTTTTATTGAGCTGAAGCAGCAAATATTCTACAGAATCAGTAAACCATATGAAGCTTCAGGAATGCATGGCCACAGAGTGCCACTGAATATTGAAAATAGATTGAGAGCATGCTTCCATTGTATTGTAGGGGTAGCACAAGATTTATGCATATTCATCAACACCTTTTCTTCTTGTTATGGCCATTGGTGTGTCATGAAGTTAAACTGGGGAAATTTAGTAGCAAGTTACATTAATGCACTGTACAAATGAAATTCATCTTAAGTAGTGAATTTGGTTCCCATAACATCAATTACAAGGAATGCAGATGGGTTCTTTCTGGTTCTGTACTACAGTCATTAATACTACATGCACATGTTTAATTAGACTTCCCATCTCTACCTTCACCCCATTGTGTATTTGCCTCTAGCACATTGATGCTCCTATTGTCAAATATTTTTGAATAGAATACTTCTGAAAATCCTGGCTCTGCATACTTTGCAACTGCATCCTATCCAATGTAAAGTATGGCCCACAGCCATCCAACAGTTATCTATTTCTACTCTATATTGCCTTAATCTATCTACAGGTAGAAAACAAAACAATACACACAAATTGCAAAATGGCCAACAGACATTTCTATTAAAATAAACCTAATGATAAGGCTATATATCATAATTTTGTAGGGAGATGAAATCAAGCAGTGCATTTTTGCATATCTTGGGGGAGGAAAGCCATTCTTATGCAAATGTCTGATGTGGAGAAATAACATTTTAAATTAAAATTCAACTCAGTGCTATTGCATGAATCGGAAAATACTGGAATCAGAGGCCGGACAGTAGATATTGGAACTGAGGAAATCTCTGTAGAATATTCAGAGAAGGAAACTATAGCAGGTTTGATTAACTGCAAAATCCATAATTGGGCAATGTCTTTAAAAATGCCATTTAGAAGTAGCCAAGCTTTTAGGGTCCCTAGAACTCATCCTCAGGCAAGGCAGAACAAAACACAGAAGCTGAAAGACAAATAACCAAACCAATCTAAAGAAATCTTTGATTAAGCCAGATGTTGGAGGCATATGGTTTTCAGGTTAGTCATAGTCTGAAGTGGCAGAGACCAAACTGAAAACATCTGGTCTGTGTTTCATCATTACCACTTCTTATGTTATTAAAATATAACTGCTAACAGGCATTTAGCAAGCTTGCAGAAAGTTATCAAATCCTCTGAGTGGACTCTATTACAGGATCATAGAGATTATCAGAATACAGTATCTTCTAAAGCCAGAGCAGAATTCTGACCAGCTGCTCTGGCAGTTGATATGAAAGACTTTTGTAATCATGCATTGAGTACTCTGAAAGCTACAGTCACAGCAGTTGCTAACACTTTCAATGCATGAGCAATCTTGATAGAGGTCATATTTCAATGATGGGGCAGCAGCTGTATGGAGGAGTGACAATTAAGGGCATCCATGGTTGGCTGTGTAATAGGTCATCAAAAGCAGACATATGTGCCTGTAGGCTATAGGCTGCCTATCCATAGTATGCACAACCTCATCTGATATCATCTTTTTCTTCAGGAATATTCTTCATGAAACTCAATAATGTGCATCTTTAATCTAAACAAAACAAATGTTGTTTATTATTCATGGTGAAGTACTATAATATATGATTGGTAGCTTAGAGCAAATATGTTACATACATTTAATAATTACTAAAGATGTTTGGGAGAAAAAAACAAAGTTATTTTCCCTTTCCAATAGTAAAGTGAAATAAATTTTAAGAATAAACTCCCATGCTGACAACACTACTTGTATTGGACTCCAGTGAAATATAGTGCAAATATCCCACACTATCATGTTTTCTGAATTAGCATTAGCAAAAGTACAATACTGCTTTATGGCTTTTAGAATTTCCTTTTATAACTTTTATTTTAAAAGTGAAGTTATAAAGACATCTTCCAATCTTTTACAGTAACATGATACAAACAGCTTCTACAGAATTGTTTTCTTCCCCCATAAACTATACTATCAGGTAGCACAATAAATTAATTTAAAGCTGTGAAATTCTTTTGAACAGACATTTATGGCAGAATGACACTTTATTGCAACTAAATACTTCATTGAATGGGGAAGGAAAAAATCACACACAAATCATTTGTAGTTTCATACAAAACATATCTCCATATATCTTGATGAGACTTTGTACATCATTTGGACAGATATGTGTCATTTGTTATTTTCAATGGATGTATATAGCTGTGATCCACTTTTGACTAATTGGGGTGAGAGATCTTTTCTGAATGTAGCAGTGGTGAAGGGTTTGAATGAAAGGAAATGCTAAAGCAGCTGAAGTTGGGAGCATAAGAAAGTTCTCTAATGCAGCAAAAAGGGATCTCTTACCTAAGGAGTCAAAGGCCTGGGATCAAATATGAGTTAAACAAGCCTCAGGGTTCTCACAAGCTTGCTTAAATTTAGCTTCCATACATGGCCCTGTCCTTTTCTTTCAGTTAGCGGCCAAACTTGACCTATAGCTGTTTCAGAAGAAGCATCTATTTCAGCTAAAACATTACAGAAGCAGATGCTAGTATCAAAGAGATCATTGCCACCAGCTGGTGGGTAGCCCTATTCTGCAATTCAAGATAGCTATCAAAGTTTAGGGAGAAATGAATAGAAGTATAGGGGAATCCAGTATGAAAAGGGCACTTGGAAATTTTATTAATGGCTGTTGTAAAGGTGGTTACATTGAAGCTTCAGAGAGCATTGGAGGAAATGGATTATCTGGATCTCTTTTAGTCAGATTCCAGGCCTTTCTGTAGAATTGAAACAGCATTGATCATGATCATAGATGACTTCGGAAGTGAGCAGAATGATGCAGTGTCTCCATACTTAATCCCTTTGATCTTTACACCATCCCATGGTCACATGATTGCTATTTATGTTATTTTTTTTGTAGAAATTAGCAAAAAATGCATTATGGACAATAGGTTTGCTTTAACTGCCACAAAAACCTCATACATTTGAATGTGTTCACAACAACCTGCTTAGCCACTGATGTGACTTGCAATTGTAATTCTGGGCTCAATTACAGTTGCAAATCGAGGACTACCAGTAATTATAAGGATAGAATCAGGACACTAAAGGTCACCTGGAGACTTAAAAGAATTATGCCAGATCCAACAACAGTGAATCCTACTGGCATTTTGTGAGTAGTTAGAAAGTTAGGCACTTCATTAAGTAAAATACTACTTGGTATGAAGCCTGGGTAGATGGTGGTGGATAAGGATTACATTTAGTTTCTAAAATGTGAGGCCAATAATTTTCTTATAATATTTTTCTAGAAATACAATCGCTCTTTGAAAGGTAGGTTAATTTCTGATGCTGGAAGCAGCATGCATGGTCATATTGGCATTCCAGCAGTTTTCAGAAAAGAGAATACTGCTCTTCCAAGAGCCAGATTAAGGAAAGAGTAAAGGGGCATGTCAGCCCCCTTGCATGTTTTGGCAAGAAAATGAAACTCTGGCCACTTCTGTAACTAATCTGGCATATTTTCTTATAGCTTGTTTTAATAAAATGAAAATATGCCAAAGTGTATGTTTAAATGAAACAGATCTACTCTGTTCATAAAGTCAATGCTAGTATTTTCAACAAAGCAAAAACAGCCAGCCAGCCAGTAGAGCTATATTCATTTGCAAGTATTTTCCAAATAAACTGTGCCAGTCAAAATCCTGGCAGTATATTCTGTAGCAAGTGAAGTTTCCAAATTGTCTTCATATGCAGTAATGCTCTACAGTTATCCATTTGGGAGGTTTCCAAGCATGGTTAACCAGCCAGACTATCCCTCCTCAGAAGATGTTGGCATTCTGTCCCCTGCAGCTACTTGTTTCTAGAAGAAAGAACTTCCAAGCTTTTAACTAGATTCTTCAGAACAATTTCAGCCCTATCCAGAAGTACCAACTGGTATCTCTAGCTTATTTTATGGAATTTTCTAATTTATAAAGTCTGACTTTGTCTCCATAAGCAACACCTACAGCAACCACACTGCTCCAAATCAGATAACTGGATACACTGGATTTAAAATGTTTCCATTTTTGAAGTGTTGTTATTCCAATTTATACTTTGGTTTATACCGATTAACCTTTACACAACTGAGATAAAGGGAAAGGAAACCATGATACTTTTTCAAATGTCTTCAAATTGTAGATTGTATACATTATCCAGGCTAATTCATTCACCCTAGATTTGGCTCATGATTTCACCAATATTCTTAACACTATTTGTTTTGTTGATGTCATGTAGATGGAAGTGGGAATGGATCATAAAGATAGAATTGATTAATGAATGTAAACACATATTGCATGTCATTCCCTTTAAAAAGTTGTTGCTCGATTTTTATAATGCCACAAACAATAGAATTCTTGGCAGTTCACAAATACATAACTATTAGCATAAATGTGAACTGTGGTGACATATGAACTATTAAGAAAAGAAAACAAATCATAATGGCAAGCAGCATCAAGATTCTTGAGATCAAAATTATGGAAACAGGCCTAACTCTGTAGCATCCAAGTAACACATGCAAGGCCAAGAGAGAAATAGCAAAGCAGTTCATAGGACTATTTGATGGAGGATGCAGGAGCAGAGAGAGAGACCTTTGACAACAAAGAGCTTTCCCAGAGGTCTGGATTAATGGTGCAGTTCTGAGCTGCCCTAAGTGGCCACAGCCTAGAATCTCTCAGGCTATATACAGTAGGTTTGGAAGTTATAGCTTTAGTTTGATAAGATTCTGTCCATTAGGTATAAACAAATAAAAGATTCAAACCAATTGGATTTTGCTGTGATAACTCTGGATTTGGATCTGACAGGCTATGAGGATGTGGTAGCAGACAATGAATTTCATTAAATCACCAAAATTTATCACTGTCAGCTCCATCTGTAGCAGATTTGTCAAGAAAGAAACCAGAACACTGTTTGCTTTTCTACTGATTCTTTTATTCCAATCCACTAATCAACAAGAAGCCAAATACAAAGTAACTGAAAGTAAAGTTAGCGCTGAGGTTATGCGCACCTTAGCACTATTTAAGCAAAAGCCATCAAGGCTAACCCTCATTAAATCCTCATTAAACATGTTGCAGGTGACACTAATCACCCGTGTCCAAGAGCACATCACCATCACCAAGTGCCACTGTAGAAGCTGGAGTTCTTGCTCAAGAGTAGACTTCTGCTCAGCATCATATAGGAATGAAAGCAGACTTCAGCTCAGCATTAAATAGCAGGTATGATTCAGTGGCCAGCAGCTCAAAATCTCCCCAGTGTATGTCGACCTCAGGATGAATGTGACAATCACTTTACAATTTGATAAGTCAGATAACCTAAAACAAGAAAGACTTCATGTACTTCTAAAACCATACTCTTTCTCATTCTCCTCCTCCTTATTGATTCCTGCTATAATCACTCCAGACAGCCCTATTATAGTATTAGCCACCAGTCCTTATGCTGACAGAAATATATCCTAGCCAAAATTTCCAGTCTCATTTTTTAAGGCCTATTTTGCCAAGACAGAAAGGTTTGCAAAAACTATCATTAAAGTTTGGTGCAAGACAAATTATAGAAAGAAACTAGTGGATTCCCCTGGCTTGTGTCCACTCCCACAAAATAACCAGCAATTACTGTCTATAATGAGAGATGGGTAAGGTTGGCATGGCTTGTTTAACCATTTGTCAATTATATGACTGACAGCCCAGAGGCATGGAAAACTGTAATCCGTCAATTAGGCTGTTTCTGAATACAGATCTAGTGCTAGATCAGGGGTGGACAAACATTTTGGCTCAGGGGCCACATTGACTTTTAAAATTTGACAGACGGGCTGGGCCCGCACCAGATGCATGCATATCAAGTCACATGACCACATAGCCACTCCCGCCCAGTCACATGACCACATAGCCACGCCTACCATTAAGCCAAAAAGGTTTTTTTAAACCTCAAATTTAATGAACTGATATATAAGTAAACATTTTATTAATTGAAATGTACAAAATTAACAAAGTAACTTAAAATTAAGTATGTAAAATTATGTAAAAATTAAGTAA